>BQNB010048747.1:1637-24856 GCA_026074375.1 Tanacetum coccineum
GTTAGTAATGGTATTACTCGGGAGTGTCCCTAAACTTGAAGTAGAGGCGGTATTGAAATTCACAAACTTGGAAAGCATGTCCGTTAAATTGGTCATTTGATTTTGCAAGTTTTGATTTTGGTCTTGCATGTTTCTCATAACCGCATCATTGGCTTTGACGTAGCTTTCAAAATCGGTTTTTGTCACACCTTGTGTTTGAGGAGCCGGAGCTTGGTAAACTGGAAGTTGATTTACCTGAGGTCGATAAATTTGTCCTTGGTTAACCGGGGGTTGGTAGGTTGATCCTTGATTGTAATTATTCCCCCGATTTTGGTTGTAACGGTTTTGATTATTTCCTTGATTGTTTTGATTGTTTTGAACAGGATGAAAATCGGGAGGTCGAATTTGATTAGCAATCGGCGCTCGGTAACCAGTATTTCCTTGGTTGGAGTTAGCTGCGGCGGCTTGAGAGACGTACTCTTGAATATTGTCATGATAAACGTTGCCATTGATGGCGGGACAATTTCGGTATGAATGAGCACCACCACAAGTAACACAACTTTCCTTGACCGCTTTCACGGGAGTGGGAGCTTGGGATTTTTTGTCAAGAAGTAAAGCTTTCACCATATCTTTCGATTCGGCAACATCGGGAGAAATACCGGGGGTAGAAGTGCTCGAACTCACTTTTGCAACAACTGGCTTGTTACGTGAATTACGAACTTTGGATTTGCTTTCATTGATTCTTAGGCAATTACGTAGCATTTTATCCAAATATTTACCACCCGCGACGGAATTTAACGAATCTTGATCATTTGAGTTCAAGGCATTATAGAATGTATCGAGTTGATGCAATTCTGAAAATCCATGATGTGGACATGCCCGAAGAAGATCGTTAAATCGGTCCCATGCTTCATAAAACGTCTCATCAAATCTTTGTTGAAATCTCATGATTTCATTTCGAAGATTTGTTGTTTTAAACGGAGGGAATTTTTTTTGATGAATTTTGAAACAAGATCATCCCATGTTTGAATCGATCAAGGGGGTTCTTTCTCAAGCCAAATCCGGGCTGCCCCCTCGAGGGAAAATAGGAAAAGCATAAGCTTTACCGACGTACTCGGGACGTTCGGGAACTTCATCGTAGAAGTGATCTTGTTGAAATATCGGATGTGGGCATGAGGATCTTCTTTGTCATGTCCAAAGAATTGCTTGTTTTGAACGAGGTTAAGCAGACCGTGCTATTAAAAACGCACAAAGGAGCGGAGGAATAGGAAAGCGCGAAGCTATTAAAAACCTTTTTCCCTTAGGGTCGTAGTTCTTAGGAACAACCCGCCTTATACCCCTCTTAGAGTTTGGTTATCTTTTAAAAGGTGAACCGTACCTCGCAAGTGACACAAAAGGTAGGTTTTTTATTCTTTGGTTCGGGAACTTATTATGATAATGCTTCAGTTGAAAGCATTATATTGATGATGATTTTTATTGATAATTAAGGAAAATGTTTTTATGTTTTTGATATTTTTTTTTATCTTATACCAATACTAATAAAAGAAAATGAAAAATATTTTTGTGTTTTATATTTATAATAAAAGAAAATATTCACAAACGGGAATTTTAACTTCACGAGGGAAGGGTCTTCAAATACTAATCGTCAAACAAACACGAAAATCGTTTCACAGCCTCCCCGGCAACGGCGCCAAAAATTGATTATAAGCCCTTACTATATATATATAAATACAAATACTATAAATACTTATATAAATATATAATAGTAAGGAGAATCAAAAATCAAATGTCAAAGAAGTATAATATAAAAACAAAATCGAGAAGCTTTATTCCCGGGTCGTTCTCCCAACGAGGCGTGAAATTGACGGTTACGTTATCGGTTTGACAATAGGATGACTTGAATGATCATAGATTAGATTAAAATTCTAAAAACTACGAGAAAAATATGCAAGGTTAAAAAGGCAATGAATTGACCTAAAAAGCTACGGGAAGCATAAATAGGCTTAAAATGAAAACCTAAGTCTACGGGGACAGAAATTTAGGCAATTTAAGCTAAAAACACAAAAACGAGAAACCGGGCCCGAGACCCGTACCCTAAAAACCTAAATTATCCAATTTTAGTCCTAAAATGATTTTTTCACTTTTAATAGGCTTAGAATGACTAAAAAGGGAGTTTAAAAAAAACTAGACTAAAAACGGAGTTAATTTGAGTTGAAAACGAGTTAAAACGAAAACCGGGGCCAAGACCCGTTCTTTAAAAATCAAAAGTTTACAAAAATGACCCTACGAAAGATTTTCTATTTTTCCTACGTGCAATATGACAAAAGAAAATTTTGTAAAAAAGAAAAATATTTTTTTTGACTTTTTATTTATTTTTTATGAATTAAAAACAGATTTAATGAAAATAAAAGATTAAAAATAGCAAACGATTGTAAAAAATTCTCAAAAAATTACAGAAAATAGATTAAGCTATGACTAACCTAGAAAAAAATACTAGCTCGAAACCACAGCTTATAAATAAGCCAGGAATAAGCCCAAAAGGGCTGACAGCTTATTGGGACAAATGAGTATATTAATAAAATGGTGCAAACTATAATTGAAAAAGTCCCAAGGGCGAGTGGTAAGGCTGTGTGTATGTGAGAGTGAGGTCGCAGGTTCGAGTCCAGGACCTTACTCTTTTTTATATTGCTACAGTACTTTCTCTTTTTTTTACAAACTAATAAAACTAATGAAAATGATTACTTTTCTTAACTATGTCTTTTTCTAAAAGCTTATAAATAAGCCAGGATTTGGCTAAAAATGATGGCAGAATTCCATTATAAGCCTTAAAGGGCTTATGGCTTTTCTGTTTAGACTTTTTAAAGCTATAAGCTAGTAAAACTTGGAAAGAAGCTAACCCTAGTGTTTTTTTTATACCTAATGCACCACTACAAGCTAATTCAGACCCTGAGCTTAAACAAATAAGCTACACTAAGCATAACAATCCCTAAATCCTATACTGCAGACATGATGACAAAAATACCCACTTAAAGCTTAAAATAAGCTAATCTAGAGGCAGTCCTAAGGATTGAGCTTGTTGGGGCTTATAGCTGGACCTAAGGGCAATCTAAAAAGCTAAAAAGAACTAAGGGCTTAAGATACAAATAAGCTAGAAAAGTGGGCTTGAAAATAAGCCCCTAGCACCAGGGGAAATGAACTAAAAAAGGTTTAAATTCCAGCTTATGAATAAGCTGTCAGATAAGCTCAAAATTAAAATTTAATAAGAAACAGATCAACAACAGCCTGGGGTGAGCTTGTTTTCAAAAAATCATGAGCTAAAATTTATTTTAACCTGCTGATAAGTGAAGATGAAAAAGGGTTTTTTAAAAGAAAATGACTTGTAACAATCTTGACAGTTTTGACTTAAAGTGAATGAGAACTAAAGACACTTTTTAAAAACTCATTTTGACACTAAGAAATGGACTCAAAACAAGGCTTAGAAGCTACTTTTAACAGCTTAAGCAAATAAACTTGTAAATTGGTTTTTTATTTTATTTTGACTCCAACAGTTTTAAGAATGCTTAGAGGAAACTTGAAAACAAATTTTAAAACTTAAATTTTTTGGAAAACAGGTTCAAAATAGCATAACAAGGTTAACCCAATTTGGCCAAATGACTCCAACCCATTACCTATCTAATTTGACCCATTTTGGCCTTGTGCCAAACACCCTCTTAAATATCAAAATCAAAATTTAAAACTGTTTAAAAAGGTTTTGAGCTAAGGTATTGAAAAGCAGTTGACAAGTAAGAGTTGTTTAGCACAAGTTATCAAAAAGCATACTCAAATAAGCAACATAATAAGCACTAGGATAATAGCAGTTTAAGCACCCAAAATGACAGTTTTTAAATTAAACTTAGCTACAGGACCTCAAAGCATCATTAAAGGACAATAAGCAATACAAATCATGAATAAGCATAAAGAGGCATGAATAAGCATAAAGATAAGCAAATGAACAGTAGTAGGCATATATTTAAAAAAAAAAACCAAACTTTTAAATTTTCATTAAAACTAATAAAGTTTACAAGATTAAAAACTTAGAAACAGAATGTAAAATTACATAAGCTTTTTTTTAAGACATTAAAATAAAACTAGTCTAGGTGTGGTCTTTTCACTTCTGTCTTGACTTCTTATATAAGCAGCTTGAGTGTCTTCAAGCTGTGTTTGTTGTGCTTGTCTTGTGAGAGGAAAACCAAAGCAATCCAAGCCCTCCATTTTTCTTTGTGCCCACGGCTATTGATCAAAACCCTCAATTATTCTTGTCCAATAGGCATCTTGAGGATTGCCAGCATGTCCATTGACCATGTGGGGTGTGGGGTAATCTGGTGGTGATGGATTTGGATGATAGTGAGGGGTAATCGAGGTGGAAAGTGATGGGTTTGGACTGAGTTTGATTTTGGCGGGACAATGAAAAAGATATACAGTGTTTTAAGTTTCAGGGGTAAGTTTGGGGAAAGGGCAAAAGTGGTCCCTCAAAGATATAAGTTACTTTGCAACAATCGTCCTTGTAATTTACAATTTTGGTCCCTGGAGTTTATGGGGTATCACACCGTTAGTCCTTTTGGACTAACAATGTTAGTCCTTTAGGGACTAACGGTGTAGGGATAGTGGTGTTAAGTGTTTAACGGTTGTTAAATGCTTAATGGACTTGGGCTGGAATACTTGATTGGGCCGTTTGGTTTAGTATATTTTTTTTCATTTTTGGGCTTTTAAATGGATAAAAGGGAAGTGGGCTGATCCGGGCCCACTAGGTGGGTACGGGTGGGCCCACTTTTTGGTTTCGGGTTCGGTTTTTGATGCTTGTTCCATTTTCACACCCTGGGGTTGACTTTGACTTTTTCTGTTGACCCTGTTGACTTTGACTTTATTGGCTTTGGCTTGACTTTAGCTTTTCCACACTTTTCTATTCCGTGCTCGGTTTTGTTGTTTTTGGCTTGATTTTTCGTCCTTTTGTCGGATATCCGTTTCCTGCACAATATAAATGCAAACATACAAATACAAAGTATTTTTGGTACGTTTTGGTCATTTTAGCTCGTTTTTAATAGTCAAAGGTATGTGTAATTAAACATATACCAAGGAGACGGAGACTCATGAACAATATTAGCGGAAGTGTCATCCTGTGGCTATGCAGATGGTCTAGTTGATGCCTCTTCAGTAGCTGAAGTCTGCCTCTGGAATATAAATTAGTCAGTGGTGCTTCTCATTTTTGGTGTGTGCAGAGCCAACAGTGATTGTGCAACTTGTTCATCAGTTGCTATTGCTTTTCCCTTGCCTTCAATCACAGGGAGTGGTCGGGTGGCCTCTGCTACCAGTTCTCTAATAGCTACACCACCTACATGTGCTTGACTTTGTGCCTGAAACAATTCCAGACTCATCTGAATAGCACGCTCAACATCATATTCTTCACCTTCACCTTGATGTTCGGGCTCAGGTTCGGGTTCAGGTTGAGTTGGTTCATCTTTATCAATGAGTTGGAGAGAAGGCTTTCCCTTACGAAGTTTCTGCACTTTACCTCTTTTTGGCTGTTTTACAAGAGAAGGCTTTGAGGGTTTTTCCTTGGTTACCTTAGGTTTTAGTGCAGGTGTTGGTTTGCTTGATTTTTCTTTAGCAGGCTTCGGTTTGGGTTGCTTGGCAATTGTAGGTTTCTTCTTTTCTGCCTTTTTAGCTGTAATTTTTCGATCATGCTTTGCAACCATTTCCATATTATCATTGTAGTACGATGCATTCCTGATATTGTTCGAGATCAGCTCGTTGGGAATTGGCATTCCAAAGACTTTATCTTCTTCGCCTTTAGGAACTAATTTGAGATTGCCAAGTTTGAGATCTCCTTCCGCAAGGTGAAACAGAGATGCTAATCTTTGGTGAATATTATGAGTTTTTCCTAAATGACAGATAATAAGCTTCATGAACCGACAATAAGGAATAACGTGAGCCTTGTCTTTCCTGCCCTTCTTAGTGGGACTACCCAGATTGGCCTTGTTAGTAAGAAAAGTCTGAATAGCTTGTATAAATTCTTCCCACATAAGTTCAGCATAGTCAACATTTGAACTTGTGATTATGCCCTAAAGCATCTGAAGAACTAGGTATTTGGGCCTATGATGTCCAGAAGTCTTGCCTGTAAGACATTGGTTGATCATAGACAATATTGCTCTCCAGGGCTGATACAAGTTATTCACCGCCATTCTTGATACAAAGTGAATTACCTCTGTATACCCCAGCTCATTCACAAATTCCATAATTCCATCACCCGACGGAGGTGACACAAACTGGTGAGCTTGATCAATGGGTGTTATCTCGAAAGCTTCCCTTAGAAGATTAGCATCCAATACGAATCGGGTTTCATCCAGCTGAAAACTATAAGCTCCTGCCTTTGCCTCATATGTAAGCGTGTTCCAAAATTGTTGGATGTAGATAGCTGGAATGGAAGCTGAAGCAGTGAATGCTCCAAAGAAGTTTGTATTTTGCAGGATATCCACAGAGATCTGAAAGATTGGATTCTTTTACTTCTTATGAAGATCCAAGACATAGTTTCTCTTTCTAATAGGCACCCATGCAACAAAAGGAAATATCTGATCATCAGATCTTGTGGGAGCAGGAGCAGAAACATTCTCATCAGCCATTTTGTCTGCACAAGGATATCAACAAAGACAGGTAGACATGACACGTTTTTTGATGTTAGATGAGAACATTGACATGCTTCGATTGATTATGGTAAGATTAAGACAATGTTGGTCAAGGATATCCGATGAACACATACACGTTAACAAGTCCCGAATGGGTGTTAACAAGGTAATTGTGCCTTTGGATTAGGCCTTGAGAGGGTATTGGGACTAACGGGCCAAAACTATAAGATTCTGGCCCAAACTGCTACCCACTTGACACCAAACCGATGTGAGGTGAGTTAATCAAACCCGCTATGAAGAGGAATGATCAAACCGCTATGTAGGGAAATGATCAAACCGTTATGTAGCGGAATGATCAAACCGCTACGACCAAACAACTACGGATTTAATATTCCTTTTAATCAAACCGTTATGACCAAACAGCTATGAATATTATATTCATTTTAATCAAACCGCTATGACCAAACAACTATGAATATTATATTCATTTTAATCAAACCGCTACTGATTAAGAAAAATTCGAAATAGCGGTTTAGATTATTTTAATAACAAAAATAATCTTCATCAAACTGCTACCTCATAGCGTTTTGCCTGTTCATAATAAAATATTCATTTATCATCAAACCGCTATCAGACATACTTAAGCAAACCGCTATCAAGCATTTCAAACCAAACCGCTATCAAGCATTTTAAAGAAAACCGCTACCAAACATTTCTAATCAAACTGCTATCAAGAACAAGTGGCAAACTTTTACCAGTAACATAAAACGCAAACGCATTTGACTATAATTTTACATACTACGGGACATGCATTTGTGGGTTTGAATACATTCCTAAGTGATTCCATGAACACATACACACTTAACAACAACAAACAACAACAGTTGACTATTAAAAGTCAACATACACTCAAAAATCATCATATTGGACCATCAAGAGATTTAGGATCAAAATTTGACATCAAACTAACATCATCTAATAATTCCAAACACTCTATGGAATTTCGATCGAAAACGAGCCTAAACTAGATCATAGCATCAAAATGTGATTGATTTATCCTAATCTAGTAATGATCAAGTGTTCTCTACTCCTATGCGCACCTATCCCAATCACCAATTAACACATATCCATAACATTTAAAGATTCGATTATAAGCTAGGTCAAATCTAGTGATTGAATCCATTTACATGTGTTTTGAATTGATTCCTTTCACCTACGGTATCATCTAAAGGTATTGAACGAAGTTTTAGAGTTACCTTAGCACAAAATTCACAGGAAGTCAAGAATCAAGTGGTGGCGACTAGGTGGCGGTTTGCATGTAGGTTAGTGTGTTTTTTTATGTTTAACTAAGAAATGAGTGTTTGGCCAAAATGTCAAACCGCCACCCTTTTATATAAAGGTTTTAGAAATGGCAGTTTTGGTCCCTAGGGTATCTACTTCCTTCTATTTTCGGTTTTAAGAAAATTAAGGGATAAAATAAGATTCAAAATTTGCATAAATAGTCCCTATAGTGTAATATAGCAAAGAAACATTTAGCATATTGCACTTAGGTCCCTAAACTTTATAACAAGAGACAAACTTGGCCTTTTGAGTTAAAATACATTAACTCCCCCTCAAATTATACCCCGAATTACTACAAAACCTTTTCCATGATGTGATCTAAAAACCCGTTTGATGCAATAATTTTGAAATCACTCTCCCCCTCAAACAATGACTCATTTTCTATTGAAAGAGCTGCAGTCGTTGTTTGAGTTGAAAAGTTTATTTTGAAAAACCTAAATTGATGAATTACCAACAACAATTAACCACCGTGATTAACCCAAATAAATATTGAAGAATCAATAAAGAAGAAAATTATTTGGTTATAAAAAGGAAGACTTTTCTTCCGAAAGAAGAACAATGTACTAAAACGTACATTACTCCTATGATGCATGGATATGAAGTAATCCATGCCCGGGAAAAATTAATTACCCGTTGTTAGGAACAGCTGTCTTTTTGGAGACAAGCTTTCCTCAGATTGAAAAGCGGGTTGCAGTCTGAAATAAATGCAAGCCATTAAGACATGTTTTAAAACAGTTTGAACTTCCGCTCGAACTTAATTTAAAGACCCGTGTCATTATTGAATGACATTTCTAGGTCCGTAAATGTTATCTATTTACAAAAGACATGTCTTGAAAAATGTTTTTGGTATTTTCTAATTTTTTGATTTTTATAGATTTTATAGGTTTTATATTTTTGTATTTTGTTTTTGTGTTTAATTATATACAAATATACATAGGATATAGGAAGACCATCTTTTACTCCTCTTCTTCTTCCTGAAGACGTTTAAGGGTTTCCGGAGTCATACTCTTCATACCAAGACGCGGGAGTAAAAATTCAAACCTCTCTATTAGTAATGCCTTGGTGAATATATCCGCAAGCCGATAATTCGTCGTCACGAAGTATAATTCAACCACCCCTTTTTCACCCTGCTCTCGAATGAAATGGTGTCGTATGTCAATGTGCTTGGACTGGGAGTGCTGGACATTGTTATAGCAGAGAGCAATGGCACTGCAGTTATCACAATACATGGGAATCTTATTGAAGGATAAACCGTAGTCTGTAAGCTGTGACCTCACCAGGGCCGTCTCTAAATTTATGAAATTTTTAAAGGCCCTGAGCGAAATTACATAATGAGGCCCTGCGATAAGAAACGTTATATATAAAGTGTCATCGTTTTTAAGAAATAATGCATATAATTATTAACGGGATAAATTTTGGTGCCCCTAAAATTTTTTAGGCCCTGTGCGGTCGCCCACCTTGCACACCCTCAAAGCCGGCCCTGGACCTCACCTAAAGTATATGAGCACAACATCCAGACATGGCAATGTATTCAGCCTCTATGATTGAGATCGCAGTGCTCTTCTGTTTCTTTGATGACCAGCTGACTAATTTATCTCTAAGGAATTGAGCACTTCCTAACGTACTCTTTCGTATATCCTGACAACCTGCATGATCCGCATCTGCATAGGTTGTTAGTGCCATAGCGGTGTCTTTCAGATACCAAAGACCCCAATTAATGGTTCCTTTGAGATACTGAAAGACCCGTTTAAGTGCTTCAAGGTTCTTTTTGGTAGGCGATGCCTGATACCTAGCACACATGCACACAACGAATACAAGGTCGGGTCTGCTGGCAGTGAGGTACATTAGGGAGCCGACCATACTTTGAAATCGAGTCTGGTCAACTAGAATCCCTAAGGGGTCCTCATCCAGTTTAAGTCGATCCACCATTGCTGTATCACCAGGGTCATACGAATCCATCCTAAATTTCTTTAAAATTTCAAGAGCAAATTTTGATTGATTAATAAAAATATCTCTGGGATTTTGAGAAACTTGTAATCCTAGGAAAAAAGACATTTGTCCCATCATTGACATTTATAATTTAGAACTCATCTCATTGGAAAATATGTCACATGCTTTAGGGTCGGTCAAGGAAAATATGATATCATCTACATATATTTGAACAAGAAGAATATGTTTGTCTGTTTTCCGAGTGAATAATGTCAGATCAATTGCACCCTTGGAAAACTTGTTGTCCAGAAGAAACTGTGACAAGGTGTCATACCACGCCCGAGGAACCTGCTTTAAATCATATAGATCCTTCTTCACATGATAAACATGTATCGGATGGTCTGGATCAACGAAACCCTCTGGTTGACTAACATAGACTTATTCCTTTAACTCGCCATTAAGGAATGTTGTCTTGACATCCATTTGATAGATGGTCATGTTTTTACTGGCGGCATTGGCGATGAAGATTCTTATAGCCTCGATGCGTGCAACCGGTGCAAAGGATTCCTCAAAATCAATTCCTTCCTCTTGTCGATATCCCTTGGCCACCAACCTTGCCTTGTTTTTCAGAACATCACCGTACCCATCAAGCTTAACTTTGTAATGCCGAAGATGATGGTGAATGACTTGGAGAAGGTGCATCTTAATCAATGGTAGTAGAAGAAGGTGTACCGGCTGAATTGACTAGAACTGGAACTGCTAGAGCAGGAGAAATCGGTGTTTCAACACGAGGAGGTTCTAGGTATTCATTGAACATCAGTTGGAATAAAATCTCCAGTTCTTTATTTGTTGGGGGGTACATAAGGTGCTGCAAGAACTGGATTGGGTATGAGCCCTAAACTTATCTGTCCAGGCGTCAGAAATGTAGGTGCGGGTCCTGTACTGAGTCGCATGTGAGCCATAGGCTCAGACAGCTCATCGAATTGAACGTGAATAGTTTCCATGATTCGTCGGGTTCTTTTGTTGTTGATTCTATAACCCTTCCTGCTTGGTGCATAACCAACGAAAATTCCAATATCAGTTGTTGGTTGTAATTTTCCAAGATCCTCGCTATCATTTGTAGGGTAACAAAGAGCATTAAAGACTCGGAAAAAGGTAAGATCAGGCTTCTTTTCATGCACCAGCTCATATGAGGTTTTGTTATAACGAGTGTGAATGGGGGACCGGTTTTGGGTGTAACAAGCAGTAGCAACAGCTTCTGCCCATAGAAACATCGGAGCCTTGAAAAATATCAACATTGTCCTAACAGCCTCTATAAGAGTACGGTCCCGTATTTCAGCAACGCTGTTCTGCTGTGGAGTGCTCAAAACTAATTTGTGGTGAAATTGCCGACACTTTCATAATATTCAGTCAGATCTTTATTGACAAATTATGTGCCATTATCGGTACGGATGTATCTGACAGTTTTGTTGAGACCGACTTGTATTTGCTTCAGAAATTTGATGACGAACTCTGGGGTTTCATCTTTCGATCTCAAAAACTTAACCCAAGTAAACCTGGAATAGTCATCAACTATGACTAAGATGTATTTCTTCCCATTAATTGTTTGCACTCGCATTAGTCCACATAAGTCCATATGTAGGGTATTAAGAACTTCCAAGTTGGTGTTTTCAATTTTGGGTGTGTGGGTATGCTTTTTTCTCTTTCTTAGTTTACATGCGAAGCAAAGATGATCTTTCTCAAACTTCTATCTAGGTAAACCTCTTACTAAATCCTTTCTTGCAAGGTCATTGATGGTACCAAAGTTCAAGTGGTTTAAACGACGATGCCATAACCATGATTTGTTCTTGGAGGCTTTGGACAACAAGAAGATTGGGGAGGACTTCATCATGTCTTTAACTGAGATAGTGTACAAATTAGAACCACGAGAACCTTTAATTAATTCAACACCATTTGTATCGCGAACATAACATGAATGCTTCCTGAATGCAACTTTAAGATCAGAATCACA
Source organism: Tanacetum coccineum (assembly GCA_026074375.1). Taxonomy (NCBI): domain Eukaryota; kingdom Viridiplantae; phylum Streptophyta; class Magnoliopsida; order Asterales; family Asteraceae; genus Tanacetum; species Tanacetum coccineum. Next base: position 13,557 of record BQNB010048747.1, read on the forward strand.
AAATTGTCTGACAGAAAATAGATTGTGTCCCATTCCTTCCACATAGTATACCCTTGAGATCACACTATCACCAATCACATAATCTCCATAACCCATGATAGCACCAAAGTGGTCATTCCCGAATCTAACTGTCTTGATGAACTTTTTTACGAAATTCTTGAGCCGTGAGCGATCCCCCATCATATGTTTTGAGCAGCCTGAGTCCAAATACAAAAGGATAATCTGTACGACCTGCATTGGAAAACAGACGAAGATGGGGAGTTTGAAAAGATGGATCCTTAATTTTTGTTGGGTTCTAGTTGGTTAGCAGAAGCAACAGTAGAATGCAGAGAGGCATCAATTGCCTCATTCTCAGTTGGAGTAGGAATGCTAGTGGGAATTGCCTTGTACTATTTGGGTCTACGTTTGTATCTAGTTAATGGTTTCTGAGATGTGTGACTTGGTTTCTCAGTGATCACAATTTTACTAGTACTAACATTTTTAGTTTGCTTACTAGGCACTACTTTGGATCTAGTGAGCCTAGTTAAAGGGCACTATTCTCTTAAAGTGAATTTTCTTCCTGTGGGCTTCCATTGATAACCAACATTGGTAAGTAGTTTTCTTGTTGCCTTCCAAACTTGCTTATCTTGCTTAGGTTGCCACACCTTCTTAACATTGCTCACAACATTTTTAACTAAGCGGGATGCATTCATAGAAGTCAAATAATTAACCACACATATATCTTGATTGGCAAAAATAAAGCATTTGTTACATGTTTTGCAAACAGAACGAGAATTCAAATTAATTTCAGCACGCTTAGAGCTAATACTAGAGTTAACACGATTCGATTTATGCCGACTAGATTTATTTATCCTAGGGTGTTCTTCTACTTGCTTCTTGTTGTCACTGTTAGCTGGCGAGATCCTATTTTTCTTGGTATTGCTCCTAGGCTGTGATCCGCTAGCGTCAGTGCAAGTGTTTATTCCTTTAGAAGGAATCACAGGGACATTAGTCTTCTGAATATTTAGTTGCTCTACATGGTTCTATATGTTATTATTTGACGCTTCACATTAATCCTCAAAAGTAACTCGCTTTTCCTATTAAAGGGGTTAGTAGCATGTTTGTTATCATGTTTATTGAAGTTTTTCGGACAAGTGCCAATCACATATTCTAACAGTTCCTGAGATTGTTTAGTGTAAAGGCAGGCAGACGCAAGTGATCTATCTAAAGGTCTTTCAAGCCTAGCTTCCTCTACCATCTCACGAAGGGTTTCTACACTTTCCTTAAGATGTTTAAGATAATCTAGATGAACTTCCCTATTATTCCTACATCGAGGGTAGATTGGTTCAACACCGACATCATACATACCAGGTGCAAGAACCTTTGGTTTTACAAAATCCATAGTGACACATTTCATTTTATCCTTTATTTGGACCTTTAGATTCTCATTTTCAGTTAACAGGGCAGTTGTCTGTTCTATATGCTTAGCATGCATAATCTTAATAGAATCGTACAATTCCTTGTAGTGCTGCTTAACTTTTTCATTCTTGGCCCTAAACAGCTCATTTTGTTCTTGAAGAACGGTGACTTTTTCAGTTAATTGAGTGATCTAAAAACTAAGGCCCTGAAATCAAGAGTACGGTCTGCTTCACTACGGGTGTCTTTTAATTGAGAAATTTGCATTCTCAATATTTTGATGGCGTTGTCCTTTCCTTGAATGAAAGCTTTCATCTTTTCAATTACAAAGACTGAGTCAAAATCAGGAGCATCTCGAGCGGGTGGAGATGTGTTGTTTCCAATTTTTTTTAAGATTTTGATACTTTAATTGCAAATTTAAGTGATTTACCTCAAGATTGGAAAAATGCTTTACTTTCAGTATGATCATCTTTTTGAACCTTATCATGTAATTTAGAAAGCTCTGCTTCAAGTTCCAGATAACGTGTTTGAAAAACATTATGGGTATCATGCATTTCAGTGAATCTAGATACAGTAAGCTCAAAATTTGTTGCAAGATAAAACACTTCTTTGGACAAGCAATCAGCAATTAAATTGTCATTTGCAATGAGAAGATTTTTCTGCTCAATCTCATCATACTTCCTATTCATAACATTTTTGTCAACCTCGACTTCCAACTCTTTAAAAATTTCTTTCATTTCTTTGACTTCTTTAGTGAGAGCCTTTTGAATACCCTCAAAATGTTCTTTAAGTGTTTTGAAAAATGGAATGACCTCGGTGAGATAGCATTCCTTGGTTTGTTCAAAACCCCTTTCCTCTTCAGTGAGCCCTGTTGGTGTAATTCTCTTTTTACAAGTTTTTTCAAATTCTGAGAAAAGTTGTATTAGTGCAAAAATGTTAATTTTCACTTGACTTTTTGTTGGAAGCACCCTGGGGACAAGCGCTGTAGGTGTATTGGGAGGGTACACCGTCAATGCTTTGATTGGTCTTGAAGCTGAGGTTTGCTCTTTGAGAGCTTCTGCTTTCATCGTGAGGACATCCTTAGACCAAAATATCTGACTGGGGTCAGTTGTGTTTGGAGTAATCTGGGGGTTGAATATTAATGTTTTGTTCAGTCCACAAAGGGATTTTCATTTTGTCATTCATTTTCTTCCTAGTGATTTCAGCTATCTCTAAGGTATCCCCTGAGTTGTGCACTATGGACATGACATGATTGGTTTTGATAATTTCATGACCATTATATAGAGCAGGCTGAACTTGCTTTGCACGGGTGAGACATAAGGGGTTCTTGTAGCCAATAGCTAACTTTTTCTGTTCATCATAGTAAGGCTTTGGTTTACATAGCATGTGAACTGTTTAAAGAGACTGGTCTTGTTTGTATAATTTATCCTCGACCTTTTCTTTTAAAGGTTTCATGTCTAAAAATTCTTCCAGGTGTTTGTTTTCTTTCTGTTTAAAATCCTTTTTCAAGGACGTAACTTCTTCTACCATTGACTTGTTATGGTTGATGGTAGAGGTAAGTTGTATTTTTCCAGAATGAAGTTCCTTTTTCAAATTTTCTTCCGTAATATTACGGTAAGTGATAACTATTCTTAATTGTTCCTCAATTTTTTGTTCTCTTTCAGTTAATTCAAACTTGGCCCGTCTCTCATACAGTTCAACTTGTTCCTTATATGTTGCAAGTTCAACGGTCAATGATGCATTAACTACTTTGTTCTGCTTATTCGCAGAAACACTTTGGGCTATCTCTTTATGCATTTCATTAATTATCATCATATAAGCATCATTTGGCACAAAAGATACATTACTTTGTACAACGGGTACTGCGTTTTCTTTTACATGCTGATCATATGGAATCATATTACTATCACTCGCATGATCAGTATGTGTGTCAACAACGTAGTTTGGTTGTACATCGTCATGCATCTTGTGTACTTCATGATGTTCGCAAACAACATCCTGATAGTTGTCATGATCTGGTACCTCAGATAGAATGTCCGAATCATATGACGGACTAGCTTCATCATAAACAGGATCTGCGGATGAGAGATTTACCATGAACATAGTCTGTGTAGTAGGAGCCTCATCAACATCAGAGTCAAATGCATCACAATCATCAGCTTAAAACACATTATCCACATTGAGTGCTAAATCTTGAACTAGTTGCTCATCCACATCTTCATTAACAGCATTGTCTTGTCCACCTGCAATAAATAGCAACTGCTCTTCATCCAATGCCACCCCATTCTCCTGAGCTTGCATCAACAACATCTTGTCTTTGAAGTATTTTGAGTTCTGAGGTCGCTTGGGTTGAGTGCAGTTCCTTGCTATATGGCCTATACCATTGCAGTTGTAAACACTTAAGCTAGACTAGTTGACTGGGATTTGTATTCCCAACTCTATTATTGAGCTCCCTCATAAACAAGCTGCACCGGTACCCCATTGCTTTGTTCACCCTGGACCTCTTTTCTGTCGACCCTAAACTTTCTGACATAAAACCCGGCCGTCTTGAACTGTGGCTTGGTTCTTGTATTTGATGAAGTTCTAAGTTGGATTGTTTAGTTTGGGAAGGTATGTTTTGTTAAACGGTGGGGTTTGGGTTAGTAGGGCTTTGTGGGTTGGTTAATCTTCTCAATTAAGTTGTCCATTGGAGAGAGTTGGAATCAAGTTGGGTGTTGTCAGCAAAGTGTGGTTAAACATGTGTGGATGGTAGAGTGGTAGATGATTGTGAGTAGTACTGCTGATGTGAAACATTAGACATCAAGGCGAGAGGATCAACATTAGGTTGAGTGAATCGTTCCAAGATCATTTTGTTCTCATTAGCATGTGCCTCGTGTTGCTTTAGATAAACATACAGCTGATCATAATTGGAGTCCCTCAATCCTCTGTTTAGTTTCATTACTGTGATGAATCTACCCCATTCAGGCAACATGTTATTAACAAACTTTGAATTCAACTGCATTCTGGGCATGGTCATCTTGATGTTACGCATGTCATTGATAAGCTTAGTAAACCTGACATAGTAATCGTGAATGGTTTCTCCTTTGTTCTGACAGAAGTGTTCAAAATCATCGTACAATTGTGATTCACGATCTTCTTTGGTTAATTCAGAACCTTCCAGGAGCATCTTCACATTATCCCAAATGTATTTTTCATTAGTGTAATGATTTATAAGAGTGTAGATGTCTTTTGGCAACCCTTGAAGTAGGATATTTGTTTCCCGAATGTCAGCGTTATACCTTTCCTTATCTTCAGGTGAAAGGTCAGAATAGACTCAATCTCGTTCTGGACCAAGATGTAGGGCACCTGCATTCCCTTCAGCAAGTGTTTCTCGAAACGTTCCCATCTGAAAAGGTCCTTCATCAATCGACTTTAGGATGTTTAACCCATTCTCTTTACCCCGACAATACAGTCTAATAAGTTGTTGCCATGATGCAAAGTCAGTCCTATCAAGCATAGGTGGTCGGGTATCGAAACCGGCACATTGAATATCTTTTGATAGATTAGCCATCTTAATTGATTGTGAAATTATTTAATTTGATCGAACAATGATTAGTGATTGTATGTTAAAAGTGGTGATGTTTGTTTAAGTGTTTTGTTGTTTGAGTTTGTTACGTTTGTCAAGTTTGAAAAAATGGTCCAAATTCCAAACAGTGTACCAAACCGCTGGATTAGAGCTCAAACCGCTACTGTCAAACCGCTACTATCAAACCGCTATGAAGAATTTATACCAAACCGCTACCACGAAGAAAAATGGCCAGAGGTTTGATTCCCAAACAACCTTGAGAAAAATCTTCAAAAACCTGTAACAAACCGCTACCTATAAACCGCTACGAATGGTAAACCGCTACGAAGTTAAACTGCCAAACCGCTACTAGAAGAAAATGGTAAACCGCTATGAAGAAGAAACACCAAACCGCTACCAAGAAATGAAATTGGCAGAGGTTTGATTCCCAAATCGCTATGAGAAATTATCTTCAAAAACCTGTAAACCGCTACGGTATCAAACCGCTGTCAGCTCTAAACCGCTACTAAGAAAAGTAGGTAAACCGCTATGAAGATAAGATACCAAACCGCTACCAAGAAATGAAATTGGCAGAGGTTTGTTTCCCAAATCGCTATGAGAAAAAGTCTTCAAAACCTGTAAACCGCCACGGATCAAACCGCTACAATTACCAAACCTCTACTAGTAAACCGCTACACTAGAAGACAAACCACTGCTAACACCCTCTTCCTAATAAGACAAACCGCTGTTAGAAACGACAAACCGCTAGCACAGTGTACGACCTGACGAACTGCCAGAACAGTGTACTTTCCTGACAAACTGCCAGAACAGTAAATCAAACCGCTACGCTTAACAACCAACAGTTCATCAAACCGCTACGATGAACTACGAACTTTTACACCTTAAAACACCTAAAAATCACCCTTTTAAATGTTTTGACTTTGAATCTTTTGCACAAATGAGTACTAGAAGGCTATAGCAACTACAAAAACATGAATTTTAACACAAGAAATGTGAAAATCAATGAAACTCGAGAACAAGAGCTAAAACCTCCCAAAACTCAACTTTTGATCTAAACCAAGCACTAAAATGCACACACAAATGATCTTATCATCCCATGAGCTCTGATACCAATTGTAGGATATTGGAAATCATAACACAATGGAAGATAGATGGATTAGTCAAATCTAGAGAGAGAAAGTGAGAGAAAAAGCTTTCTAGTGAGAGAAAGTATAACTTGAATAATGAAATGACTAACCACCTCTTCCATGGCATGAAAGAGGCTTATATAGTGTGATACAAACCGGCCTAAGGGCCTTGGTAGTGGGCTTACATGTTGGGTTTAATTCCCAACCCATTACCGAATGTTATACATTAAACGATTAACTACGAGCTACAATAAACGGTAAAATGCACGGGGTGACCGAGTCTTTTTCTAATATCTAACAAACATTTTTACTTTATAAATATTATTTCACTAATACAAATAGATGGTGATGTAGCTATATAAAACTATATACAGTATTAGTTATTCAAAGTACTTAGTACTCATATGACCTATTAATTAGGTTGCATTCGGGTGTATTCGTGACGCATTTTCAGTTTGTGATTTACATTGTCGATTCAGTCACTCGAGGTGAGTTCATAGCCCTACGTTTTACATCTATAATGATTTACAAGTTTTGGGGTGAGAAACATGCATGATTTTAAAATTAGACACAAGTGGACATTTTTACATTATGATTACGTGTTTGCCTAAGTAGCGATAACCCTCTGAGCCCACAAACATTAACTGTCAATTACTAGGTGAGCGCGAATGTTATGAATAGATCTGTTTGGGATTGACATCCCCGTTTGGGTGATTAGCTATCACTGGACAAACGAACGTATACCATGTCAGATTTGGGATGTTGCGGGTTAGAACATCATCACGGGCAATGTTGGCAATTTATATTGCAATTCATTTATGTCGAGCTTCAGTGTCATGAGCTTAGGGAAACGTAATTACATTTTTGTGATGTTTGCATCTGTTGCATTATCATACACTTGGGAAATCTTGTGGTCCTACATTATACATTTTACAAACCTATGAATTCACCAACATTATTGTTGACATTTTAAAGCATGTTTTCTCAGGAGATCAATGAGGTACAAGACAAGGGATACATTGGTGGTCATTATTTTGGAAGTCATATGCATTAAAAATTTGGTTGCATTACATTTTGGGGATATATTTGTTATGGACTAAAATCTTTATATTTTGAACAATAAACAAGTAAAGCTTCAGGCTTATGTAACATACAATTTGCTAATTCCAATGTATCAGTTTTAAACGACTCTTTTAATGGTCGTGCTCATATGTATCTTGTGCTATTGATCTATAAAATACCACCCCTAGACCCATATTCCGCTGCGACCTAATTTGGGAGTGTTACAGATTGGTATCAAGAGCCTAGGTTATAGAGAACCAGGTCAAATGTTTTTACTTAAACTATAACTATTTTCAAACATTGCATTCATACAAAGGGATTTTCACGGGACATGCATACACTAGTGTTGCATTAGTTGGTTGGACTAGATGCATTCATGATTGATATACATGTTATAATATACTATGTATATTACTATAAAAGTCTTATATTAATACCTATATAAGCTACTTTTGATTTATATATTTTGTCATGTCGGATTCAGAGGATTCCACAGTTACTTACACGGAGGTATCTAGTCCGTTCGAGGATTTGTCAGATATAAGATCTCTGGGAGTCATTATACACAAATAATATGGACTGCCCATGATGCCAGAGGACCCTTATGTGGAGGTCGCTCTTTAGGACCCACCATCACCAGATTACGTGCCTAGCCCTGAGGAGCCAGAGTAGGCACCACCTCTACTAGATTTTGTTCCTGAGCCTGCATACCCAGAGTTTATGCCACCTGAGGATGATGTGCTTCCAACTGAGGAGCAGCCACTACCTGCTGCTGTCTTACCCACTGCTGATTCACCAGGTTATATTTTTGAGTCCGATTTCGAGGAGGATCCGAAGGAGGATAATGAGGATCCTGAAGAGGATCTAGCTGATTACCCCACTGACAGAGATGAGGAGGAGGAGGAGGAGGAGTAGGAGTCCTTCAGATACGATAATGATGACAAGGAGGAGGAGGAGGAAGAGGAGCACCTAGCTTCGGCCGACTCCGTCCCACCACCAGCATAGAGTACCACTGCTAGGATGTTTATCCGAGATCAAACACCTATACCTTTCCCGTCTAAGGCAGAGATTGACAGGCTACTTTCCATATCTACTCCGCCATCATCACCACTTACATCATACTCATCACCACTACCACATATACCATCCCCACCACTACCAGTATCATCACCAGTACCTATGTCATCTCCACCACTACCTGCTAGTCCTACTCATCCATTGGACTATAGAGCTGCTATGATCCAGTTGAGAGACGAGTCGCCATCTACTTCCTATCCACTACCATTACCACTACCTATTGTACTTCCACATACCAGGGCATCTATGGCCATAATGAGAGATGCTGCATTGTCTACCTACATCTTATCACCTCGATCAGGGATACTACCATCAGAGACACCACCATCAGGGACACCACCACTTTTACCTATACCATTACCCATATCATCACCACCTTTGCTTTTACCCTCTACAGACTATAGAGCGGATGTTCTCGAGGTTACGTTACCACCTCGAAAGAGGTTGTGCATTGCTCCCGGTCCTAGATATGAGGTCGAGGAGAGTTCATCTGCTCCTACTACTAGGCCTACTAGAGGTTTTAGGGCAGATTATGGTTTTGTTGGCACTCTGGATGTCAAGATTAGACGTAACCCATAGAGAGAGATAGGTTATGGGATTACTGATATTTGGAAGGATCCAAATGAGATTGCAAAGGAGATACCAGCAAATGATGTGGCAGAGTTGGGTCAAAAGATGACCAATTTTGTCACAGCTGTTAGGCCTGATACTGATGAGATTTATGGGAGACTTGACGATACACAGGATGATAGATCATTGATGAGCGGTCAGCTCAACTTGCTACGTAGAGATAGGTGTGCCCATGCTCGCACATCTAGACTTATGGAGAGTGAGGCTAGAACTTCTCGTGAGGCTTGGGTATAGTCGATGGATACTAGTGATACAGCACGCTTTGATGTTAGCGCACTACGGACTATGATTTTAGCACAACAGACTAAGATTGGAGATTTGCGGGTTATAGACCACAGACGATAGGCACAGCTCATAAAGGCACTGACTCTGTTGAAGACATTATAGACTCAGATGGCAGCACTATAGAGTCAGCAGACACCTGCTAGGGATCCAACACATCCTAATGTACTGGAGGAGGCCGGTAGTAGTTCTTAGATCTGGTTATGTTTTAGCTATGTTGTATAGCCTACTAAGTATTGCGGGGTAACTCTCAGCTAGTAAGGCTCTAGGTTTTATTTTCATTTCATAACCTAATGGTAGTGATCATTTTGTAACTGAATCGGTCATGTATGTTTCCAGATTATATATGGAAGGGATGTATTATGTAATGTTTGTAATCGAAATTATTATGAATGAATGCCGATTTAGCTACACCATTGTTAATTTCAATTCAGTTGTATATTTCACTATATGATGTGATCTCACTTTATTTATTATGTATATGTCATGTCATGGTTATGATTTGTATGAAATCTAACAGGTATTATATTTTCTTGTGATTTGAAGAAAATGGCACCAAAAAGAACCACAAGATCAACACCAGCCACAACAACCATCCTCATAACTTCTGTGACTGATGAGCAACTAAAGAGATTAATTGCCCAAGGAGTTGCCAACGTGTTGGCCGAACGTGAGGCCCCTAGAAGCAGAAATGGCGAAGGCAGCCACAATTCGGGAATGGGTGGAAGGAGACAAGTGTTGAGATTCTTGATTTGATGAGACAAAGTGAATAAAAGGATGAAACAAAAGGACTTAAAAGCAAAGCTGGAATTCTTCAAAAGATGGAAGATTTTGAAGAATCTAGAAGATCTCCTTATTCAAATAGAAGATAATAGAAGATATTCCTAAATGTTTAAAAGATTTATTTGTCAAATGTTTATCTTCCTTTTTAAGTCTTGGACTCCTTATGTTATAAAAGGAGGTTCTAGGCATGTAGTTTTGTAGTGCACATAAAATGTAGTCGACTAAAAAGTTGTGTGTTCTAGGCGTATGGTCTTGTAAATGCCTAGATAGTTTAGCCTCAAGGATCTTATGAATCCTTTTACTAGTTAGAGTAACCGTTCTACAGTTGATCGTGTAGAATTAGGGTTGTGTTGAATAAAAGAAAACCTTGAAGTAACTTTGATTTGTGTTTATTATTTCTGCTGTATATACATATTATATCATTGTTACTTTGTGATCCTAGATGAGGACTAATCATTCTCGAGTCATAAAAATGATTCAACAGGTAGAATCAGAGCCTCGTGGCTCGTGATATCCAGGATAATGGGTTCTGATTCAAAAAAAAGAAGGTTTTCTGGTTATTTTTTGTTTTTAGTGATAATATTCTAAAAAACTAAGGTTTTGTAAAAACCCTAGATCAATAAAAACAGAAAGGTATTGATGCTGCTAAATGTTTGTTGCTGTGTATACTTATTAACAAACCCTATAGATCTCTTGCTGCGTATGTTTTTGACTTTTAGGGTTTTAGGTTTAAATTGCTATAGTCGCAGCCATAGGTTATGTTTGAATCTGCATATGATTTGTTCAAGTATCTGATGGTGATGGTACTATATTTAATTGACAAAGAGACACCAGGTATTAAATGGTTTGAAAACTTTTGATGTTTTGATTGTATTCAGTAGTATTCGTGAATAGCAGATGGTTGTAGCATGACTTTTATGTCATAAACCTTAATTTTCTAAGGATTCGAATGTTGCTGAATGACAATATAACTCTATGTGGATCTTGGATAAAGATAAAGTACAGGTTTCAATCAAGGTTCTTGATAGAAGGTTTAGTGATTGAAGTGTCATGATTTACAGCAGGTTTGGATTGTGTTTGGATGCACTTGGTCACAATTTGGAAGGGATGGTTATAATGAGAAAACCCTAAATTTAAGGGTTTGTAATTTTTTTCCTATTATAACTACCTGAAGTTGGACAAGAAGGTGAGATTTTATGGGTTGCTTTGTATTTGTGTTTATGTGCAGCAGGTGTGTATGTTACTGGTATTCATTTTTTTATTAAGCAGATTGGGTTATGAGTCGTGGTATTAGTGCTGCTGGTTTGTGATGATACATTAATACTAATATCGTGCTGCTCGCTGCCAATAAAAACTTAATACTGCTAGCAGGTCATGTA
>BQNB010048747.1:27771-42403 GCA_026074375.1 Tanacetum coccineum
ACTACGTAACACTTTGAAATGATAAAATAATGCATATAACACGTTGACTAATCCAAGTCCGAAGCCGGAACGCGTTCTATGATGTTTGTAAGAATTTACGCGGGATAACTTCCTGGTTTTCGTCAAATTCAAACGAAACAAATAGAAGTCGAAATAATGATCGGCATAGTTTAAAATATTGACCTGAAATTTACGAGGTGTGACAGTTACTCGGGATATAATCAACAGAACAACTCATCTAAGCCTAAAAGCCGATTTAGTGGAACACAATTTGGATCATGAAAATCAACGCTAGTAGTTATTTTATTATTGTAATGTTTTAATGTTATTTGAATTAGCATGTAATGTTTTTATTATTTAATAAAATTTAATTTTGTTGTTAGAAAGTCGTTTGTAAGTCGCCGAAAAGAGAAAGATGAAAGGAAAAATAAATGTCGCTGTATATGAAACACATTTGCATTAATCAAACCGCTGCACGTGTATGAAATATGTTGATCGTAACATCGAAGGGTAATTGACAAATAACGATTATCAAGAATTGTGTGCGTGTATTTCATAATACTCTACACTAAACAAAATCATAGTCCTTCCAATAAAACAAGTTCAAGCCATATTTTGCTAAGAATATATCATTACCCTTATTAAAACTGAAATTTCACAAATTCTTTCAAACTTTTGACAACAGGATAAGCCTCAATGTTCAAACTAATTCTGGCTCAAAAACCTCTTTAGATACCAACGCTGGCTTGAAAACCTCATTAGATACCAACGCTGGCTTGAAAACCTCGTTAGATGCCAACGCTATTAAATCATCCTTTGTGATAACCTGAGACATAAAGGATATCGTTAGGGACGGCCAAGCTTTTGAATACACGTTAAAAGCAAGTACATATATATAATCAAAAAGAACCTGATAAAAACTGAGTTTTCACTACCTTTTTCCTTTCGGCCATAGATTTAAAGTGCGGCATGAGATCATCAAGTTCCTTTCCATCAAATGCATAACCAAGCTGTAGAAAAAATATGGATAAGTTCGATGCACATCAATTAAGGTATAGCTTGCTTCTATTACGAATCAACGAGATCAAATAAGGTATATCACTATACCTTAACGAGTTCAACTTTCAAAGCATGTCGTCCGCTGCACAGGAATAGTAGAAAATCACTAGATATATATATTTACTATACAGAAGAACACTGAGCGTAAATAAGAAGCCAATATTTAGTCTACCTAAGTTTTCCAAGTGTAATTCCGGCCTCATTAGACCGGAGTAATCCAATATCTTCAGGAGACATGATCTCATATGTACTTCTATTCTTCAGCATACCATCCTACAATATAAAGAGGTCCTCAGGTCCAGTTAAAGGAGTTATTTGGGTTAATGAATTTAACTTAAATTATACTTAGAAGCAACAATTATGTTAAAGGAGTAATAATTAACCTGGTGGATTCCACTTTGATGAGAAAATGCATTAGCACCAACAATTGCCTTGTGTGGTTGCACCTTCATTCCAGTATACTCTTCAACCTTTATAACACATGGGCAGAATGAATTAATAGCTAGGTTTCAAATATCATTACAATTTACAAATAGTGAAGCTTTGATATATATACACCATACCATCTTGCTAGTCATGCCAATGTGCTTTGTGTCAACTCCAGTGTAAAAACCGTGCAATAATTCTTTTCGGTTTTTTATCGTCATTACCACCTATATTCAAGTGATGCAACCATTATTTAGATAACTCAAATGAGACTTGAAGCTAGTACAACTTTGCCAAAGGCATTACCTCTTCCAAAGAAGCATTGCCCGCTCTTTCTCCGATTCCATTTATCGTTACTTCTAATTGTCTGGCACCCGCAGATGCCCCCTGGGTTATTACGTAAACATCAGCCTATGCATGCATTGATCAAGTGAAACAGAAACTGATAATAAGGTATTTTGTATACACCTACTTCTAAAGTATTGGCAGTGGCAAGTCCCTGATCATTATGGCAGTGGGTAGATATGATTACATTCTCAACTCCCGGGGTGTTAGTTTTTATATCTGCAATAAGTTGCCCAAACTCACGAGGCAAGCAATAGCCAACAGTATCAGGAATGCCAAGAGTTGTTGCACCTGCTTGAATAACTTCTCCCAGGACCTCATATAAAAATTCTCTATCAGATCTGTTAAAAAGATAATACATGTTATATATAAGTCAGTTGCGTGAAGAAAAAGGTTATAAATGTTGATTATAAGGTACCTTGTAGCATCTTCAGCCCCAAATTCAATGTCATTACACCCCAAACTCTTAGCATAAGCCACCATACTCCTTGCTTTATCTAGCACTTGGTCTTTGGACATATTCAATTTATACTTCATATGAATCTCGCTCGTTGCTATAAACGTCAGTATTCTTGGAAATTTGGCATGCTTCACAGCCTCCCATGCCAAATCAATATCTTTCTTGGTGCACCTCGCTAGGCAGGCTATGACTGGCACATGACGACCAACGTCTTCACTTGTCGTGTTTCCAATCTCATGTGCAATCAGCTGAATAGTTCTCAAATCGGATTCTGAGGCAGCGGGGAACCCAGCTTCAATGACATCAACGCCCAGTTTGGCAAGTTGGCGAGCAATGTTGAGCTTTTCTTTTGGGGTCATGGTGGCGCCTGGAGACTGTTCACCATCTCGCAGTGTTGTATCTAAAATACGGATATAGTTAGGGTTCGAGATGTGGCTCGGGGTGTAGATTGGGCGATGGAAACAACACATGATTGAGGACGAACGTTTAGCTTTGGATATTGAAGATTTGAAATACAAATTTTTTGGGTTGATAGTGGAAGTGAAACCATCATTGTGGGAAATCAAGGTAGCAAAACTAGAGCTACATGAGAGAGACATTGCTTTAGCTCAATAAGAATGAGATCAAGCTATGTTGTGTGAGAGATGAGGAGTAAGGAGAATGGGCATATGTATATATACAAATTTTTGCTACATATAGATTACCAATGATTTAATCAGCATATTTTTGGAAAGCATATTTTATCATTTGCTACATATAGATTACCTTGTTACTGATGGAAACGAGCAGGGCCGTTTTTAAATTTCTAAAAATTTTGAAAGCCCTAAGCGAAATTACATAATGAGACCTTTCGAGAAGAAATATTATATACAAAATGTCATTGTTGATAGATTTGATAATTCTTCATAGTCAGTTATTATTAGTACATCACATGTGTGGCATTTTAAGATAACTAACATGGGGTAAGCCCGGTAGTAAATAATAAACAATGTTTAGGCTAATATTATTCAGCTAATACTCCCCCGCAGTTGGAACGGGAGGCCTTCAAACATTCAAACTGGAGCGAAACTCAAGAAATAGCGCAGTAGGCAATCCTTTTTGTAAAAATATCCGCATATTGAAATCGTGAGGGAACATGGAGAACACGAACTTGTCCAAAAGCAACATAATCACGAACATAGTGAATATCAATCTTTATATACTTGGTACGCTGGGTGAACAGGATTAGTAGACATATATAATACACTTACATTATCACAATAAACAAGAGTAGCAGTAAACAACGGTGTATGCAATTCCCGTAACAAATTGTGGATCCAAGCCGTTTCCGCAACACATTCGCTACCTCGCGATATTCAGCCTCAACACTAGACCGAGACAAAGTAACATGTCGTTTAGCAGACCAAGATAAAAGATTATGTCCAAGAAACACACAATATCCAAAGGTGATCGGCGAATAACCGGACAACCTGCCAAGTCAGCATTAGTATTTGTGGAGGATTTTTGGTGATTGGTGTTTAGGCTCTGATTACCATGATAGATTTGATAATTCTCCATAGTCACTTATTTTTAATCAACCAATACATATACATCACATGTCTTGCATAATAAGCTAACTACATGGGCTACGCCCGATAGTAAATAAAAAACAATGTCTGGCTTGATATTATTCATCTAATAATTGTTTATAAGTAATAATGCAAATTAGTTATCTAAAAGTTTAACATATTGTTAAAAGGACAAATTTTAAGGCCCTTAAATTTTTTGAGGCCCCGTGCGGTCACCCACCCAGCACACCCTCAAAGACGGCCCTGGAAACGACTACTAATACCCCGTAGGCTGAGGAGCATACAATTGCGTGTTCCGTTTTTTTATTGGGTAAATGATTTTAACCCTGGTAAATTTATTACTTCAAAAAACAGTTAAGTACAGAGGATGTAAGTGAGTCTCACAGCTCAACCCGTCACATATACAGGGAAATAAACGCATCATATGTGCTTAAAACCTAACATATCATACAAATGACATGTCAAACTTATGAGACTTACATACACGATCTAAGTAATTATGTGTTGTATACCTCTTGGTATTTAGGGGTTTCATTTGGTTTCAGGATTCTTTTAAGTTTATGTTAAGAATGACAATTGAATGTAATACTAGTTTAGAAATTATGTTATTTGTCTTGTCATAATTTAGAAGTCTAAGAACATATCATGTAATAAGTCACAACTCACAAATGATTAGTTAGGTATAAATAGCAATCAATAGGTCAATGTTTTTAAGATTAATATATTACTCCGGAACTTTTCGTCTTTGCAAGATCAAGATCTTAAGATCGTAGTATAATGTCATTTCTTAATAGTCTGTGTGATATTATACAACTCTACATATTATTATATATCATAAATACAAAACTATATGAATGTTTCATGAAAGTGTTGTTGTAAATTATGATTATGTTAAGAAGATTAACATGTTTGATTTTTAAATTCTATAAAAGATATTTCATTTCATTGTAGGGTTTTAGTTTTTGGCTCAAAAAAAGTAAGATCGGATCGGATTAGATATTAAGATCATTTAGTTAAGAACGGGATCCTTTAAGATCTTAAGCTTGCAAAGATCCTATGTAGGATCGAGATCGGTTTTGTTTTGTAGTATCGTAAAATCGTAAGATCCTAAGATAAGGATCAAGATCTTAACAATCATGCATCAAGTGATATGACATGAGTGTGTCAGTAGACTATTTATGCACGTCGGTGATTATTCCATTATCAGATATGTTTATGTCACTTGTTTGTACCCAACACCTGAGTTCTACATGTTTATTGCTCTATTTTATATCTTTTAATTGAGTATCAATATCTTGTGTTGAATGCTCCATTTTACAGCATTTAATTGATATTTGATGTTTACTTGCTTCTTTTTTGCATTTTAGTACAAAACGGAGCAATGGAAAGGAAAGACAAAGAAACGGTAATTAAGCTTAAAGTTGGGAATATTGCATTCGAGCCTTCTATGGCGTAAAGACATTCTTGTCTAACGTCGTAGAGAAGACCAATTCAACAATTTTCTATTCGAGATCTCTAAGGCGTAACAAAGTTTTCCTTGTTACGACGGATATGTGAAGACTTGAAGAAGTTCTTATTCGAGAGTTCTACAATGTAAAAGCCGTCTTTGTTTTACGCTGTAGAGAGAAGACTTGTGGAAGGTTTTCTATACGCGAGCTCTACGGCATACAGGCATTTTTCCTTTACGCCGTAAAACCGACGAGATTTTGGTAATCCTATAAAAAGAAACCTAAAACGAATTTTAGGTTGCCACTTTTTGTTCAAGTCGGTTTTAGGGTATTCTAAGCTTCATTTCACCAACATTAAAGTTGAATTCAATAGGAGATCATGACATCATCATTTACAAATAATAGTTTTCATTAGTTTGAGAGTTAATTGCATAAATGGTCCATGTGGTTGTCCGGATTTAACGAAAATTGTGCCTCAAACTTTTTTGTAACGAAAATGGTCCTCATGGTTGTGAAACATAACGGTTTGGTCCCTACAGGGACTAAATCCACACCCGTTATGTTTCACAACCATGGGGACCATTTTCGTTACAAAAAAGTTTGAGGCACCATTTTCGTTAAATCCGGACAACCACATGGACCATTTATGCAATTAACTCTTAGTTTGATTATCGAACTCATTATGTTTTTGTTTATCTTTCAAATTTTCTTTATTTTGATTGTATGAACATGATTGTTAGCTAAACACCTTTGTGTTAGCCTTATCTTAAACCTTTTCTTTATATGACATGATTTACATAATTTATTTGTGCTTTTATTGGACAATATTGTTGGTGATTTTAGTGTCATCGACGACCATTTAGGTAATGGTGATTTACTAGAGACCAATGTAGTTTTATGTTCGGCTCGAAAACGAGTTAGGAAAGTGTGGAGTGCACACTCGTTGAGTTAATATGAAAACTATCTACAGGAAGTTAGTTAAATTCAGTTTTAACCACTATTAACCGTCCATAACTTCCTATGATATATATATAGGAAGTATTGGCCTCAGAACATAAGTACGAAATAGATACAATTCCTCTAATCTTCTTGCTTTGTGATCTTGTGCCTAGAACACAAAGTGTTTCTCTTCTTGAATTATCCCGATAGATATTTCGTGCAACCCAGGCACCGATAGGGTCGAAATACTTTATACGAAAAGTAGACTTTCACACGATTCAAGTAAGAAATCCAGGATTATACCCTACCAATTTCAAACAATCGTATAAAGTATTTTTCTTGTGATAATCATCGGTGAATTATGTAAGAAATATTGAAATCTGTGAAGGACACAATATTCAATTCCTTGATTAGACAAGTATACAAGGATCTCGAAAGACAGGCATGAGAATTGTAAAATCTAGAAACATGGGCCACTTGGATGGAAGGATATTCTTATTATTGAACACACATCGATGGTTGTTGAATATAAAGGTTTTTCTAACATGTGCCTTAGGGCACATGTTAAGGTGGGACACAGGCTGTGTGTCACAGCCTAATTGGTCAATAATTATTGTTATTAATTATTATCAGGCTCTACAAATAACTGCTGGCCAATCAGATTGTGACACACAGCCTGATGTCCCCACCTTAACATGTGCCCCTGTGGCACATGTTAGAAAAACCCATATGTGAATAGAGATCATAGATACTGGTTAAATTCGATAAGATGAAACTGTGGGATGTCAGATGTGCAAGCATATACTTTCAAGTAAGCAATTTCTTTTATATACTTATTCCATTACGATATATACATGCATGCACCATTCAAATGAATATGAATTGCATGACACTCATATAGATATGATCAATACATGGACAATATTGTGATCTTATATATGTACATAAAAGGATGATAAGTATTTAATCAAAACAAAATTTTGAAAAGTATTGGTCTGACTTTTTATGTTGATATATCTAACATGTGGTATAATGAAATTATATTTTAATTACAAGATAAACTTCGTTGAATGATTACGTTTACTTAAAAGCATGTGCATGTATAGATTTTAAGAAAATGCAACGGTCTAAAATTGCTTTTGACAATCAAGTATCAATGTTTAAAAGGCATGAACAATTTTAGAGCAAAGGGGGAGTCCTGGCTGTTATTTTGGTGCCAAGCCATGGCGCCAAAATGGCCAACGGCGCACGACTCCATGACTCGCGCCAAGAGTCTTCGCGCCGTGGCTAACAGCCCACGCCAAACTTTTTTTTTTTTTTTTTTTTTAAATCTATCCGTTAGGGGGAGCGGATATTCAAAAAAATACTCCCAAAATCACAATTTTACCCCTTTAAAAATCCTATAAATACCCCCTTTTTATTTCATACTTCACACACACTTTCAATACATCTTCTACTTCACATTTCTCTACTTCTCTATATTTTTCACTAAAAAAAAATGAATCCCAATCCCAACCCCAACCTACCAAATTGGATTTCCGGTATGCTTAACGACCCAACCAACCAAATTCCGGGGTCGTCTTCGAATCCGGGCTCCTCCACTCAACCGGCATTCAACCAAATGCCTTACTATGTCAATCCAAATTACCAACCTCAATTTACTAACCAAGAAGAATTGTTGATGTTTCAACAATTTAAAATGCAACAAATGCACCA
Source organism: Tanacetum coccineum (assembly GCA_026074375.1). Classification (NCBI taxonomy): domain Eukaryota; kingdom Viridiplantae; phylum Streptophyta; class Magnoliopsida; order Asterales; family Asteraceae; genus Tanacetum; species Tanacetum coccineum. The sequence goes on from BQNB010048747.1 coordinate 35,733, forward strand.
ACAACAACCACAACAATTACCAAACCAATTCACCACTTCCCAACCACATTCCGAGCAACAATCGCACCACTTTGAAGTCGAAGATACCGAAGATGAAGACGAGCCGGTTCCGACCCCGACGTCGAAGCCTAGCCGCGGCGTCCGTTTGAAGTCGAAGGCAAAAAAAAACAAAGAAAAAGAACCGCCACTTGAGAAACAAAAAAGAATTCGTAATGCGTGGACTCAAGATGAGGAGTTGCTTTTGGCGGAATGTTTCATTCAAGTTTCCGAGGATCCAAAAACCGGGTGTGATCAAAAGCGAGATACTTTTTGGTACAAAATCCAAAATGTGTACAATACGGAAGCGAAGAAAAAAGGCTTCACGGAGCGTACCAAGAACATGTTGACGGGTAAGTGGACTCCAATGAATACCTCGGTTCTCAAGTTTAATCAATTGGTGCAAGAAACCGCGGTTCATAGTGGGGAGAATGATGATGATCATATGTCGAGGGTGCACACGTTGTATGATGCAACCGTGGGGGGTGAGTTTAAGCACCGGAGTGCTTGGCTTTTTTTGAAAGGCAAACACAAGTGGACAAACCCCGATTCGACTTTGCAAAGAAAAAATCGTCTTTTGGGCACCCACGAGGAACCAGAGCATTTTGGAGATGATGATTTGCCTCGACCACCCGGTTTGCAACGACTTGCTAAAAGTCAACGTACGAGTTCTAACTCGACCGCTAGCTCCGGTTCAAACCCGGCCGCGTATCAAGAATTCATGGCGGAACAATACGAGTTAGACCGCAAAGCCAAAATGACCGTTCTCGAGAGAGAGAGTGAAGACCGAAGGCGGTTGATCCAATCTCAAAGGATTGCGGAGGACATGCGTGTGCTACAAATCGACACACGCGGGATGGATGCGGCCGACGCCGCTATCATCAACGCCCAAAAGGCAAGAATCCGAGCGGCATATCTACCACCTACAAACTAGTCGGCGCTGCCAAATTTATGATTTTTAATTCTATGCATTTTCATTTTATATCTTTTAATTTTATGTCTTTTAATTTATGTTTTTTTTATGTATTGTGTTTTTTAATGTAATGTTTTTAATTTCAATGAATTTTATTTTTAGTTTTATAAATAAGTGTATTTTAAATAAATATTCAAAAAAAAAATGCTATGGCACCAGAATTCTGGTGCCAAACCACTCCCACTGAATTCTGGTGCCATGGCATTTCTGGTGCCAAACTCCATTTTGCTGATGTGACACCACTTTTGGAGTTTGGCACCAAAAGTTTGGCACCACGACTCCTTGTGCTCTTACCATGTTGTTTGAACTATGAAATTTTCATTTGTCGTCCAACTAAATTTGTCATTGATATTCAATATTTTGTCCAGGTAAATAATACTATTAGAATAATTGACATTTTAGTAAGATTTTAGGGTCAAAACTCGATCTTCTCAGTATTGCGGAGACAGAATCATAAGTAAGATCGTAATTTGGGTAAATGGTTTTTTCGGTAAAATATATTACATCAAAAAAAGTTGAAGTATAAAGGATGTAGGTGAGGTCTTACATCACAGCCCGTTACCAGACAGAACAAAAACGCACCATTTGTGCTAAAACAAAAAAACATAAGATTGACATATCAATCTCATGAACCAACTACCTATATGCAAATGCGACACAACCTATGAAACAAAAATAAATTGACTCACAAAAAATGCCAATAATCATATGACAATCATCAACTCTTCTTGTTATAGGCTTTCTCATGCTCCACTTCCTTGATATTCACCCTATCAAAGTAGTGAACCTTTGTTTAAGGAGAGAAGGCTACGTTCCTTTTAGGGAAGTTCTCTTTCTACCCGACCAAATACAGTTTTCTTGGGCGTCTTCTTGGGAGGAGCCTCCTCCTTCTTCCGCGCATCATCAACCACTTCATCCATGGGTTTTATAGATAGATCCTTCTCGACAAACACCTCTTCAACTTCCTCGCTATCGCTTTTAAGAATAGAGCTAGCTAATTCATCAGTAACAGTCCCTTTGTCATTATTAAATTCAAAAACATTGTCTTCTTTAGATAAGGAATCAAAAGAATTCTTCAATGAGAAAAGATTGAGCTCTTGTTCTTTCTTTCCAATGCGATCAGGTAACAGATCAGAAGCAACCTTATTTGTATTCAGCTGAAAGGTTGAGGCCTCATCGTTCCCATTAGCGGGTCTACTAATAGGATAATAGATAAAACTAGGCTTTGGTTTAGTTAACCGCACCTCCTCAATATGTTTAGGCTTAGACAATTGTTTACCTTTTTTTACGTGTAATATCCACGCACCTGTAATCCTAAGCCTTAGTAGACTCAGCTTCCCTCACGGCCTTAGGGAAAACTCATCATTATAATCAAATATTTTACACGAACCACACCAAGGTGGTTGCCACTCATATTCCACATTAATTTTTTCCATAGTGTGTCACGTCCCGTTAGGAAAAGGAATAGCCACAATAAGAGAATCAAGGAGCACGTTTTCAGCCGATGCCTCAATAAGTGCGCTTGCATACGTGTTACGACCCCAAGACTTTACACACATATTACTTGTATATGCATCTAGCATTATGGGACGTCCCAGCTTCGTAGAAATATGGCTGAGACCGTTTCAAAATAAGCAACAATAGGTACACTATACATTTTTACCCAAACAGGAGCTGTTTTGATTTCATCCTTTTTGAGCCTTGCATTAGGCGTCCAAATGTTTAGAATAATAGGGATCAAATGAATAAGCCATGGACCAATTTCTAGAACTTGTTCCATACCTTTCCTAGACGAGAATTGAAAGAAGAAAAAACTGTTATGAAGCATAACCCGTTTAATACCGTACTTAGCCCAAGTGTTCTTAACGTAATTCTCGACAATAGAAAAAGCGAGCCTCTTGCCAATAAAATATCCATTGAGCGCGTTTGCAAAACGCTTGCTGATTTCATTAACTGAATCCAAAGGAATGGCAAGATCAGCGCCTTGAACAACTTCATTATTGTGTAAGAACGAATGGTTACCTTAGGAGTGTTGATTTTGTCAATAAGGATTGGTGCATACGAAGATGATGATATACCCCGATTACCAGAATTACCATCAACGTTAGCAACGATCCAGAATCCATACCTCTCAAACCCACGCACCAGATATAATGAATCAGAAACAAGAACAACGATTAGCGAATGAAGAATAATTAGGGTTTAAACATTATCCACTCAACACTAACCACCCTCCAATTTGAACGAAATCATGCAGAATAAAGATAATTAAAGCACCGACAAACATCAAAACACAAGAACGACAAACCCTAAAAAACACGAAACGAAACCCTAAATAATCAACAACCCGATAAAAAAACGTTAATGGGAAATAACTGAAGGTTAATCAACACTAACATACTACTATTTGTTATATGGAATGATTTGCATAGATTGCCTTTGTCAATTAATGTTTGATAATTTCCTATGTCCTTTTCACTAGCACAAGGGTCAACACTTTGAAATGACCTTAATACCTACTCTTTATAACCTTAGCTTGCTGGCAGTTAACACTCTTTCTAACTCTTAAGTGTATGAAGGGTTAATTTATCATTGAGATACTAATAGTTGATCCAACATATTTTAATGAATAAGCTCAAAAAAATTATCTACCAACAATCGACCAAAGAAAATGACTTGCAACAAATGAACAAAATGATCTTAGTTGATAAGATCAAGTGAAACCTCTTGGTATTGCCACCTCTTGGTATTGCCATTAATCTTAAGTACATGCAATAAGCTTTTGGATTAGTAGTACGTGAGTTGCTTATTAATTTAAAAATTGTGGGTCTAAGAATCGCTAGAAGCATCTTAAGAGAAAAAACTATGAGTTACAGTTGATAAATAATATGTGAAAAAAATTATTGTTTAAAAAAAACCAATAAACCAAAAAATAGTTACTACCCTGCATTTTTGTCTCATTGCCAAATTATCCGTTATAATATTCAAGTTCAAGGTAAAACACCTTGAAGGCTTGAACTACTAGTATGTTATTGAAACCAAGACATGGATACTCTAAAACTTTAAGGAATGAAGCGTACCATAATATGGTGTGTTGTTTCTCAAATCTCAATGGTATATCCTTTTATGTGTTAACCGGAGATCATGGCTCAATTCATCCCAAGAGATCTTTTGTTTCTTTTGACTGAGATCCAAAAGGTGGATGCGAGAGCTACACAAGATTTTGTTGCAGGGTGCAATCTATTTGGGCCATAGTAGATATATAACTATACATCTAAATCGTCCATCGATACTCAATACTTGGCTTACAGGTCGATAAACGCTGTGTTTCGATAATACGGATAAAATAATGAGAACCGATTTGCACACATTAAGTATTGATAGTGTTGACATTTGTTTTTGGTATTTGAATATGCAAATAAAAAGTAAGAATGTACAAATCATCTCTTAAATAATTAGAGTAAGTGAGTCGTCACTCATACGAGCTATAAACGCGATCTTATGCATAGAGCATGAAATGTAGTATCTGTAATCGAGTTGGACATATGTGTAAAACGAAAATCATCGACGGCATAGTTTGATCATTTGATCAATACTCTAAGGCGTGGTAACAAATATAACTATGCTCTCTATGCATATATACTCTCTTTGACTCATCTCTAATCCGTCAGTTTCATATGGGTTTTTATACATTAATTTAATCATGAATTGTCAAACAACAGTTACATGGCTAAAGCAATAAGCTTCTTCTATTCCACTCCGTAACATGCTGCTCATTCATGTGGAATAATCCAGAGCCAAACTATATACATGTGAAACTATTTCAGTAAAATTTAAAGAAAATCATTTAGGTATTGTGTGGTTTTTTGTTTCAATCAAAATTACATCATAATGAATTTGCTTACATTTCTAGTCGATCTTAAGATCATTCAAACATAACGATCAAGAAATATAATCAAGAAAAAATAAAGGGAATTCCTTATGTTATTTCATATATATTCTTCTTTTTCTCAATACTCCGTAATAAGGTTATCTAAATCATATAAAGTTTTGTGTCAACCTAGTAAATCAAAAGTAATACTATATGCCATGATGTTTTTACACAAAAGAAAAGGTAAAGATAAAAACAGAAGCTATTTGAGTAAGTTAGAAGCTACTAACTGTTTGGGAGTTGAGTAAGACTGTTTATGTGAAAGATTGTTTGGGAGTTGAGTAAGAAAGTGCGTTCAAGTCAAATAGTCAACTTTTTGACCAGCCCAAGAGTACCCCTACCACCTTTCCTGCCCTCCCCTTATTTACTTTAGTCACGTTATCTATAGTCTATACGTGATCTTGGTCGAGATTAAGTGTACCACAATATTTATTTATTCACACAAAAGAGTATCCTTCCAACAAATGAGTTGAAATAACATTTACTACTCTCCCCGTCTCAAAAAGAAAACGTGATCTATTAATTTGACATGAAAAAAAAAAATATTTTTTCAAAAAAATAAATTATGTTAAAAATCACAAAAAAACAAATAAGTGACCCAAAGCCTACGACTTAGAGACAATAGATTTTTTTTTCAGCATAAGCAAAACAACTACTGTTGCACATGAACAATAAAAAAATTAAACTAAGCCAAACAACCCGCCAAAGACAACCCCATTACAAAACAAATACGAATCGATGATAAAAGATTGTCAAACAACAACGCAAACCCAAACGTGCCGACAATGCCAACCAGACGGAGCACCATAAGAAGCAAATGCCGAACAAGAACCCGACTTAAATCACAAAAACACGAGCCTTTGCACCAATCCACCCATCTAATACCAAGCTTTTTATATATGTGTGAAATCCAAAAGGAAGAAGGTAACTGAATCTCGAAAAATATATCAGCAATCACCATCTCTTTAGACTCAAAAACCTTATTGTTGCGTCCTTTCCATATATATGCCAAAGTAAATGCGTGTATAATATATGACAATTGCATATATATCTTTTCAAAAGATTATAATTACATATATATTCAAGCAAAACAATTAATTGTGTATTCATATATATTCAAATGAGATATGCTATGTTCACAAAACATTTACACAAAAACATCCATAAAATGATGTTTAATGTGATAATTATTTTATACATGTGTCACACCCCTTAAATTTCAGGTCAATATTTTAAACTTTTCCGATCATTAATTTTGACTTTTATACGTTACGTCTGAATCTGGCAGTTTACCGGAAAGTTAACCCTCGTAAATCTAAAAAACGTCATCGGATGCGTTTCGAATTCGGATTTTGACTAGTCTAGATATTATATGCATTATTTTGTCTTTTTTAAGTGTTTCGTAGTTTACGATCACTTTCGATACTTATTTATATGTTTTAGCGTATAATTTACGTTTTTCGCGTTTTTGATCAAACGAAACCCCGGAAACCCAAAATCTTTTCGTGTAAACTTTAGTTATCGTTCATCTCGTGTTGATAAGTCAAAATTTTCGTTCATCCCCCCCTTCTTATAAATTTGGATGTCTAAACCAAACTAAAACAACAATAAGCTTGGAAATTAAATCAAAGGCATCTTTTTTTTTGAAAATCCCATGCATGTATTTGAAAGTGACACATGAGGAAGTCCATCTCATGCACACATAACCGTCCAAGTCAATACAAATGCATA
>BQNB010048748.1:0-42403 GCA_026074375.1 Tanacetum coccineum
GCCTTTTACTTGCTTTTTCCTGTAGAATTAGAAAACCAAACCCCAACTTGTGATTATTCAAGCATAAGTCCCAAACCTAAACTTGATTTACCATTCACGCCTCGACGGGAAACGACCCGGGAGATTTTTGACTTTACTTTGGATAAAAGTAATTTCGTTGAATCTTTCGGAATACGTATACTATATATATATTATAATTACCCCTAAAAATGTGGTTATCATTTTGGCGCCGCTGCCGGGGAGGAGTGTAAGCGATTGTCGTTACGACGTTTGACAATTAGTGCTTTGAAGATCTTTCCTTGTGAAGTTATTTTCTTTATAAAAATATAAAAATACAAAAATATTTTTCATTTTCTTTTATTAGTATATTTAATAAATAAAAACAAGAAAAAATCAAAAAAATATATAAAACATTGTCCTAAATAAAGATAAACAATTCATCATCAATATAATGCTCTCAATTTGAGCATTATTATAATAAGTTCCCAAACAAAAGATTTAAAACTTGTCTTTTGTGTCACTTGCGAGGTACGACTCACCTTTAATTGATTAACAAACTACAAGAGGGGTATAAGGAGGGTTGTTCCGAGGAACTACGACCCGAAAGGAGAAGGTTTTTAATAGCTTCGCGCTTTCCCGCTCCTCCGCTCCTTTGTGCGTTTTTCTTTTAAAGAGCTACCGTGAAGCTTGTTGATTAATTGGTTTAAGTTGTCTTATCTCATTTTGTCCTTTAATAAAATGAATTGTTTAAAAAACCTAAAAACCCAAAAATAATCTTCTTTTTCTTCTTATCCATTTAATTCTTTTCTTAACCCTCTATATTGTTTAATTCTTATGGCGTCACTCGATTATCGTTTGAATCCTATTTACACGATTAAAGAATGTTCATTTTGTGGAGCTTTGTACAATAAATCATGTGGTTGTTCTAAAGGGGGTTTCATAGACAAGTTTGTTCGTGATCCTAATAAAGCTCCCGACTCACCACCACATCCCCACATGTTTTTCAGTCCAATCCAACGTCATTGTCTTCCATATGTAAAGATGTGTTAGGAGATGGTGAATATGTCAACGATGTACTTGTCAGTGAGGTGTGGAAGGTGTCTTTAGCAAAGGACTATTGTTGAATATGCTTCAAGATAATGGAAAGAATCCTAATCCGAATTCTTTAAATGATTCTCCAAATATTTCGGAAAATGTTTCACAAAGCCTTCACTAATCGACCATCATTGTTGTTATGGGTATGGTGATTCGTCTTAGATGAATCATTTGACAACGATGTACTTAATTGAGTCTTGTGGGAACGATGCTCCATTATGGCTAAATAATTGTCCCGCCGAAATTATTCGCAATGCTTAATCTGAACATCGCCATAATCAAAATGTTGATGAGTTCCCACAAACTTTACCAAGTTTTCATCCGACATGCTATTCTAGAGATTGAAGTTCATTCACTTATGATTCCACTCCTAATTTTGTCGATGATTCTCCTAAAGTTTTCAACCCACATTCACAACCACCAACGTATTCTTGTGAGGTATTGTGAACGATGCACATTATTTTACGATTGTCCACTGCTCAAGTTCCTTTATCAGTAATCAGGAACGTTTACAATCAACGATAAGTTCCAAAAATTTTCAATGTTTTTCAACAACAATATATTTGTTGTACTCGCTGTGGGGGGCCCGCATAAGACTTTTCAATGTCAACAAGTGATCTTCTATGAACCTTGTTGTGAAAATTACGGAGGTCCTCATGAGACTTTTCAATGTCAACCAATGAATTATTATGAGCCCAATCTTTGTTATGAGTCTAATTATTCTGGTTTTGACCACTTTCAACCCCCGCAGTATTCCGTCATTCATCAACCTCCTCATGAGAAAACTATTGGAGAATTACTAGCAGAGGAACGGGCGGCTAATATCGATCAATCACCTCCTCAAGAAATAAGTATCCAAGATATGGAGGATCTGAAGCAACATTATTTAGATGAAATGAAAAGTTTAATTAATGACTTACAGATTAAAGATTATCGTAATGAGAGAATAGATATTCAGTATAGAAGGGAATACAAAATTAAGATTGACGAGCTTAAACAGAATTTCAATGGAATGAGTATTGAAATTAGGAAAAAGGAGAAAGAGCTTATGCAACAAGAGCAGGCAGCTTGTGTTAGAACTTCGCAACGGTATAATTTATTACTATATGGATAAGATACAGGAAAGTACTATTCCTTTAAGTGACGTTGTTTTTGAAACTCCTCCGTTGGTTTCAATCACACTCCTTTATCAACCGAGAGCCCGATAACTCTCTAAGATATAGGACTAGCATCTTGACACTATTCGTCAACGAAATCGTACGAAGTAAAAAAATCAATGGTGAGACCTTGTCCCAATCCCAATGAGTCCGAGAGGTATTCCCGACAATATTTGGTGAATGTGCCTTTTCGTAATAATTCTCCTCCTAAATGACATTTCAAAAATCAATTGAGGGTTTTCATCCGATTGTAACGATGATTTCTACTAATTGATGACGAATCTCCTCTAACGACATCTGATATGAACAATGTATCACCTCCCGATTCTGAGCTCGTCAGCTTAGAGGAGGTGAAGGATTTTGACCCAGAAGATGGAGAGATTGATACTGATATTCTTCTAACAATCAAGGACGATATTCTTCGTGAGAAATTGTTGAATATCAATCTTCTCATTGCTAAGATCGAAGCATTAAATGCTAATCAAACTCCATCTTCCGATTTTGTGCTCAAGTCTCCTATCCCCGTTGAGGATGGTGACTCTTTCTTGGAAAAATTTGAAACAACTCCCGAGCTTGAAACTTTTAAATTTGATATTGAAGAGAAGAATAGTGGCAGTACCACTATTCATGCTGATATTTCTCTTTCGGATCTTGAATGTTTCTATTTTAAGAGTGAGCCCGATCCGGGAGATTTGACTTCTATTATTGACCCCGGGATTCGTGAGAACGTGTCTTCTACGACAAATGTGAATTTACCATTCAAGGATGACCAATCTCCTCTCTTCGCTTATGTTGTATGATATTTATTCTTTGTTCTCACTAATACCGTATACTCCTCCATATCTCTCTCTCCGGAAAAAGATAACCATTTTTAGACCTTCATCTCAAATTTATCATTATTTTATGTCAGGTGTATCTCATCGAAGTAGAACTTTCATGAAATTCAATATTTATCAACCACTTAAATGAAAGTCCGAAGGATAATTTATCATCCACTCTCCCCATGGACCAATGAATCGGGTCGAGTCCAGCTTGTGACACGGTTAACAAAACAAGGCACTTCGTTTGGCAACCCATGCTTATCCTCGAATAGTAGAATTGAATAAGTGTGTTGTGAAGGCTCGCCTCTACCTTTCTCGTTTTTGTGGTTTTTGTTGTATTCCAGGATTTGCCAATTGTGAAGACGTCGTGCACGTGTATTGTCCTTCGATCACTCGATCCTCACATCCACAGCTCATTTCGGGAATCCAATATCCAAATCTAATCGATTAACGTTATCTTGATCAAATCTTAAATAAACATCTTTAGAGATTTACGTAGAACCCTTCTTAAAACATAGAGACAATTTTTAGTTCTATATGGGTGCGGGATCTTTTCATATTTTTTTTTTTGTATGATTTTGCCTGCAGTCTTTTTCGCTTAATCCTGTTTACTACCAAATAAACAAAAAAATGAAAAAAAATTTCAAAATTTTCAAAAACAAAATAAGTGTTTTGTCACAATTATGACTTTCCTACTGTTAATTAAGAATAAATTTTGACTCGTCGAGCGTGTTTGACCTAGCTGGTTCCTTAAATTTTTAGACTAAGCAATCGCTGACTTTTATTAGAGATTTTAAATTGCAAGAAGAAAAATGATAGAGTAAATTATGAGTTAGATGCTAAACATGATTATTTGAATAGCATACAAGCTCATAGTGTGGTAAATTGTGGCTTTTTCTCCCATAACTCCTAACCGACAAAAATACGTGTTATTTTGAAAATTAAACTAAATCAACAATTTTTTGAAATGTATCAATAACAAATTTTGACTTAGTTCAATTTAAACATAAATTTTCTAAAAGAAAGTCTTCTCTAAATATACGTGGTATAAAGTATAAATGAAAAAAATGATGAATAAGGTACTAAATAAACTGTGGCTGATAAAAGTTTACTGCCTATTGCGCTCACAACCGATGTGTGCATCTTCAAAGAAGGCACATAGTAAGAATAATAATTCGAGACTGATAAAAGTTTGCTGCATCCTGCAGGCTCACAACCGATGTTGCAGCCTTCAAAAAGGTCGAGGATTTCAATTGCATCATGGTTATGTTAATGTTAAGTGTAATAAATGTGATTTAATAAATATAGGGAAAATCTTTTTTCTTAAATTTAAATATGCTTTCAAACTAATACTACAATTTCATTTTAAGTTGTGGTTTTTAAATAAGCTATGTATAAACGGGAAACCTAAGAGTTTTTTTTGAAACCGAAGGTCCGTGAGTCTCGATACTAGTCTCTGTGAGGTGTCAAACGCCTGGTCACTTAGCCGAAGGTTTGATGAGCCGAGACAAAAGTCGCTACAATGGAAGATTCTCACCTTCAAACTCAATTATTCTCGGGGGGGGGGTTGGGACGTGAAGCATAAAATTTTACAAAACGATGATCCTTGTTGAAATTCGAAATGGCACAATTCACCAAATATAATAATAAATCGTCGGGAGTAAAGTCACAAGTAACATGTATGAGTAGTGTAATGCATCATAACTTTTATTTACGGCGATTTCGTTTTTTAGCCTGGTTTGAGACAATGAAAAGCACGGACGATGAATTTATCCTTTTGGGCATTTTAGGATTAAAGTGCGTCTTGTTCTATGATCCTAAAAGTTATGAAATTAACGAAAGTCAAACATGTTAGTTAGTTGGTTAAAAAGAAAGATACAAAAATATATGTGGAAATAAGTGTAAATATTTAAAAATGGTTGAAACAGGGCTTTTAAAAGCTATTGATTCTTTAATTCCCCTTGATGAACACTTAGCTACTTTTCGAGGTAATTAGTTGAGGGGGATTGAGATTCTTGGTTTTCTTAAGTGTTTACTTATAGCATTGCGTGAGGACACGTCAATATCTTAGTATGGGGAATTTTGGTATGTGCTTAATTACACATACCTTTTGCCTATAAAAATAAGCCTAAAATGACCAAAATATACCAAAAATACATTGTATTTGTGTGTTTTGTGATTTATGATTGTGCAGGTAACAGATATTCACTAAAGGACAAAAATGAAGCAAAACCGAGCACGAGAATGGAAAGAGCGTGAAAGGTCAAAAAGTCAAAGTCAACGTTAACCAAAAAGTCAACCAATTCAAAGTTAAAAGTCAAAGACGAAGCCGATATCGAAGAAATGTTAAATGGGCCAACCCGTACTCATTTAATAGGCCAGGTCAGCCCATTAAGCATTTATGTATATAACTTTTAAAGCCTTAAGTTTTGTAAAAGCCTAAAATCCAAATACATATACCCGGCCCAACAAAAGCCCAAACCCATAACTGCCCTAACTATAAGACTGTTAAGTCTTATAACATTGGAGGTCCTTATACCCTTTCACCGTTAGTCCTTAAGGGACTAACGATGCAAACATATACCAAAACAGGCTAACCCCACGATTATCACACTGTTATAACAAATCAAACCCTACAGTGCTTTTCCTGCCCAAACAACCCCACCACTATTCACACGTCTTCTACCATTTCCCTGCAACACGAAAAACTAAAATCACACCCTAAACCTTGCCCCACTTCACAAACCTCTAAATCCACCTTGGCAATCCTTTGATTTCTCATTTGTTGATGAAGAAAAACCAAGATGAAGGGCTTAGATGGCATTTCTTGGTAAACAAGATAATTCAAAGGCTGAGATTAAAGGATGAAGGCTCCTCACTCTCTCCTCAAAGAAGAAACACACATCTGCCTATAAATGGAGACACTGTTCACACATAGCAAGTTATCTAGTGTAATTTAGAGTTTAGGAGTAGTGTAGTTTAGTTTTAAATTTACTTTTCAAAGTCTTAATTTATGTTTTAAATTCGTCTTTACATTTAGAGTCTCTGTAATCTCTTTAAAAGTTAATGAAATTTCAGTTTTAAAGTTTTTATAATTTTGCCTTTTAAGTTTATGCAATCAAGTTATTTTATGATCACATGTCATTTCTATAAGCCTTTTAAGCTTATATAATCTGTTTTTAACTTATTTAAAGCTTTTACAAAAGTTTTTGAAAGTAACTGTTTCATTACTCAAAAGAAATTGTCATTTCAAGAAGCATGGAGCATGGCAAATCAAGAATGGCCATGGGTGTAGTGCTTATTGGATAAGCTTTAGGAACTTATTTGAGGTGTTAAGCCACTTGACAAAAAGCTGGACGTTTTTTTTAAGTTACTCAAATTTTCATTTTATGCACTTTTATGCTTGTTTCATGTTCAGCATATTTAACTCCTTATTCGTGCTTATTTCTGAAGTTTAAATGCTTATATGTTCTTTATTTTACTTATGCTAAATCTGTTTTGCAATTTTATCAAGTTTTAAAATCTGTTCTTAAATAAGAATGCAATTTTACTCTTTAAAGGGGTGTTTGGCAAACAGTACTGACCTCATGGTTAGTACTGTTTGACCTCTCTTGTTTTTTAAAAACCACTTTTGATTCACTCAAAATCTATTTTAGATTAACATTAGCCAAGTTTTAATCAAGTTTTTCAAAGTTTTAATGAATTTTACATGCATAATCTTTGATTTTGAGTTTAAGTTATGTTCAAGTGTTGATTTGAGTTCATTTTGATATTCTTAGCATATGCAATATCTGGTCATTTAGGTTTTAGGACTGTTTTATGGATTTACCCACTTTTACCCATTCTTAGCAAATTGTTTTCAAAACAGCCCGAGTAGGCCTTACCTATGCTTTTAACTGCTTATATGAGTTTCAAACTCATTTTTCTTGGCTGATTCTTAAAATAGACTGTATAAGCTTCAACTTTGCTTATTGCCATTAAGCCATAATGTTCCTTTAAATAGCTTAAATTTAAACTTGAAGTTGATGGATTAGACTGAACCATGGCCTGCCAGTTTTTTTTAGTTTTAGCTTAATTTTTTTGATTCTGAGCTTATTTGGTCTTAGTAATGCTTATTTTAGACTTAGGTTTGATTATTAGGATAGATTTAGGCTTTTAAATGTTTGCTTGAGCTTATTAGGAGCTTATTCATAGCTTAATGTTGTTTCGGAAATGCTCCAGAAAAAAAAAAAAAAAAAAAAAAATCCTGTTTTTGATATTTCATTAAGTCTGGTAGTTTTAAGTTAGTGCTGTTGGTTTTTAAGCTTAATTCTGGCTTATTTGATGTTTTAGATTAGCTTATTTAGAAAAGGTTAAATCCTTAGTAGCTTGTGTAGTTTAAGTTTCAGCTTGTAGTAGCTTATGGCATAATTTAGTTAAGTTTCAAAGAATTTTTTTACCTTTTAAGCAAACTGTTAACTTATTTGCTCATTTTTGGGCTTATTATTGCTTTTCAAAAATAACTCCAAGTTTTAAAAATGCTTATTTTTAAGTTATTAAAAAAGTTATTTAAAAAGTTTTCAAAAATAAAGACATTAGGGTGTAGGTGAAGTCAAGGGTGAGCAAGGCTCGAACCCGAGACCTCCCACACAACACCCCAACGCTTTAACCATTGCACCAGACCAGGCTATCTCTCCCTACTTCCATGTATCTTTTAAATTATACCCTTTTTAGGTCTATTACCTTAAACTTCCAAAAATTTAGCTTATTTCTGGCTTATTTCAATAAGCAGTTTTCACCAATTTATTTTTCCTAGATTAAGCACTACTCATAGGACTTTTCATATTTTTTTCAGAATTTTCCCATTTAGTTTAGTATTTTTAATTAATTTTCTTTTATTAAAACTGTTTTTTAATTCATATTAAATAAAATAAAAGTCAAAAAAAATATAATTTTTTAGATTTTTCTTTTATTATTAAGATTGTTAAAAATTAATTTTTGCTTTCGTAGGGTATAATTTATAGAAATTAGTTTTTAAAGAAACAGGTTTTGAATTCCGTTATCGTTTTTTAGTGTTTAGCTTAATTACTTCGTGTTTTAGTTTGTCTTACTTGTTTTTCCCGTAGAATTAGAAATCCAATCAAAATCTTTGTTATTCAAACATCAAATATCAAACCGACTCTCGACTTTCCATTGCATTCCTCGTTGGGAAAAACGACCCGGGTCCGATTTTGAACTTTAATTGTTTTTAAAGTGAAAGATCGATACTTCCGAATATATATATATATATATATATATATATATATATATATCAATTTGTATTAGTAACTTTCCTGACTTGTGCCATGGTTTAATGTGATTATGTCAAAGGTTTAACCATATAGTTATTATAAAATATATATATATATATATATATATATATATATATATATATATATATATATATATATATATATATATATATATATATATATATATAGAGAGAGAGAGAGAGAGAGAGAGAGAGAGAGAGAGTGTGAGGATCAAATAAGAAGTTTTCTTAAAATAAGAAGGATAAGAAGTAACTATAACCGCATATCCGAGATGCATCGACTTAAATTAGATGCATCTCTATAATCTTAGATGCATTATAATGCATCATAATGTGTTTTCTAGCTTTTATTTAGATGCATAGATGCATTTCATGATTTCTCTTCTTTTTTGTTCCTCTGCATGCCTCGAAATAATGAAATTCAATTTGCACCATCTACACATCAAATTAACTTTCGAAACTCTAAATGGTGCATCTAAATGAATAAAAATGCATCTAATGCAAGTCGTTGCATCTCAAATGTGTGGTTTAAGTCACTTCTCACCACTTCTTATTTTAATTTACTTCTCACTGGATCCTTACTATATATATATATATATATATATATATATATAGAGAGAGAGAGAGAGAGAGAGAGAGAGAGAGAGAGAGAGAGAGAGAGCGAGAGAGAGAGAGAGAGAGAGAGAGAGAGATAGAGAGAGAGAGAGAGAGAGAGAGAGAGAGAGAGCGAGAGAGAGAGAGAGAGAGAGAGAGAGAGAGAGAGAGAGAGAGAGAGAGAGTGAGAGAGAGAGAGAGAGAGAGAGAGAGAGACACATTGAATCCTTCCCTTCCCAATATATATATATATATATATATATATATATATATATATATATATATATATATATATATATATATATGGGGCTAACTATGAGTGTATAAATATGAATTAGTGACTGGACGCCACCTCAACGATGACATGGCACACACATGACACAATACGATTATCGGGTATTTTATAAAGATTAATTAGGCAAAGACAAGGTTTGAACCTGCGTCTGTTTATCCAGAAACCAAGTGCTCAACCAGTGGACCAACCAATAATTTGTGATACACAATTGTATTCCCTTATACATATTCAACCAAAAACATTAAAAGGCCTTCATCTACAACTTAGGGATTTATACGTATCCATATCTAGAATTCATTATAAACCCTCACGCTTCCTTTTATCGGATCATACTTGGTTTTAACTCCATCACAATGGAGTAGTCATGTTGTTGGTATAACCTTACACCATTATTTATTCCATACTGAATAAAAGATTTATTAGTCACTTTTTTAATGGATTCCACATCATCTCATGCAAAATTAGCTCGTGGATCGACTTGGATTCAGAAGATGATGTTCTGCGGGAGGATTCTGAAATTGCGTTGAAGCTGGAATTAGCCTGGGCTTCTCATTTGTCATTGCAGGTTTATAACATGTGGCGCTTTTTTTCCTGAATACTTTAATTGTAAAGACGTATATTATTTTAACTTTTTATACTATGTTTATCTTCAGGCATCTCTCTTTCCTACGCCAAAGGGGAAATCTTGTGGTAATTATGCCAGATGTGTTAATCAAATTCTACAGAACCTTAATAATATGCAGGTATTTGTGGTTATATTTACACATCAATGTTCTGATTATTGTTTTATTTATACTTATGCTTCGTCATTATTCTAAAGTTTATTTAATAACCATGAGTCGCTTGAAGTCAATTGAAGATGTTATAATCACTCCTCTAGAGCATGTTATATTTGGTGCTTGATGGCATCCTGAATAACATATTAGAAGGGAACTAGGGATGTGTTGTTTGCTATTCATAGATGTTCGCGGTAAGTAGGGTGTCAAACACTAAGAGTGAAACACTAATCCTATATTCAATCAGTATTTTAATTAGTTCTAATTAGTCTATGTTAACTCTAATTACTGGTTAAACATATGCTATATACGTTGTCTAATGATATGGGGGTTTTCAGCCTGAGAGACTGTCACAGGTTTAGTGGTGACAAATATCAATTCAATACACAATAAATTAATTCTCGTGCGATGTTGTCGGTTTCACGGTAATGTTTAGATATGATATTGACTTAGCCTCTATACAAATCAATTTTGCAAGTTTCTTATATATGTTTCTTGACAAAGAACACAAATGCACATGTGCAAAAATATCTCACCGCATGAGTGTTAAAGATTATAAAGACACAGAATGCACATGATTCAGGAAGTTGAAGAATACAAATGCATTTGTGCATAGCTCTATGTTCAAGATTACGAAGATGGTGAATGCACATGTGTATGCCTATACTATGTAAATTATAAAGATGCTACGCATGTGCATGAATGATTCAATGTTGTTTGTCTTTGAATTTTCTGCTTTAAATATTATGATATTTAATCTATACGATATCTTTATGTTTTGGTGATGACAAACATGTAACTTGTAATACGCAACGTAAAGTGCGCAAGTTACTCGTAATCACAAATTATCAACGTATATTCGCATCCACATCTCTCGACGTCTCAAGTCTACATCAACACCGACATTTGTTTGCACCCGGCGTAAATCACGTAAGGTATGTGCAAACAACATTAAACTTGTAGGATGGTCAAAGAAATAAGTTTTTATCTTAAACTTTATATTTTTAAAAATATAACAAAACTATTTCTCAAAAATTATTTAGACAAATTAATTTTGAATTATAAAGAAATGTTTTATTTGGTAATTATTTTGAATTTCAAAATCTTGTCATTTCCCCCTAAAACAAGTGTCACTTTCACCAGATTTCACCTTCACCACAAAAAGACAAAATCAGGAGACTCTGTCGGGGCGGTCCCTTAAATAGGTCGGCGACCCCCTTAAATACCGGAGGCCCCCTAATATATCTAGGACCGCTGTTTTCTGACAGACTGTTTTTCAGCTCCTATAAATAGTGGGCCACCTCCAATTATTTTCACAACTCTTTTGCACGATTTTCTTTCAGTTATTTCTCTCTCTAGATCTCACTAAATCTCTCTAAATCTCTGATCATTCAACATGGTTAATCTTGTTTAAATATGATCAAATCTTCCATCCTTCCCTCATTTCATCAAGTGCAAGAGAAGAACTTTCGTTATCGCAAAGATACGAAGTTATGTAGTCTAGTTAGTTCATTTGTAACAATTGTTACATATAGATCTAGTCCATGTCTTTCATTCTTGTGTAGTTGTGTAGATCCAGATAGTGTATAATTTCAGAAGTGTTGATGTTGTGTCAGTTAGTATTTCGGTCCTCAAAATACAAGTATGGATGATAGATTGGTTCTAGCTAAGATTAGGACTCGACATCTATTTTAGTGTCGGAAAATAATGTAAGCGACGTGGTTTATGTGTTTAGGCCATAAAACACATGGTTTGTTATGTTGGGTCATAAAACATAACGGGTTTGGTTGTACCCGAAGAAGGACTCGACATCTAACTTAGTGTCGGAAAATAATGTTAGCATTGGTATAAGGTTTTCTCCACCGAAAGGGAGCTTGTTGATTAGTGAAGTAACTCTCGAGTTAGATACTCGGGGAGTGGAGTAGGGCGAAGAAGAGCTTCGTGACCGAACCACTATAAATCATCGTGTCCGGTTTGTATTTTCTTTTACCTTTCGCTTTACTTATTTCTTTACATTTATTGCTTTACTTTAATACTTGCATTGTGATCATGATTGCGTTGATTGTTGTGTATATCATTTTACTTATGGTTGTGTAGTTTTTTGTAGTGAATATTGTGAGTGTGGTTGTATTGTTAGATTATGTATTAGTAATTGTAGATCTATAATCAACACTTCTCATATTATGTCAAACTTGATTGGTGATTTGATACAAAAGATTTAAAGTTTTTAAATGGAAACATATTCACCCCCCTCCTCTACGGTTTCCACAATTGGTATCAGGAGCCACGTCGCTCTAGTTCTCAAAACAAATAGTTTTTAAAATAGATTACGATCCGTGTATCAAATTACCCATTAAATTAAACATGAAAGTGTTTTGTTGCTTGATTCATATTAGTTTTGTTGTTAAATATACCTTGTATACTAGCTTGACTAAAAATATTTTTAAAAAGCTTGGAAGTGTAAAATACGTCTTTGTAAGTCCTAGGAGTAAAAATGATGTCTAAAACACGTGTTTTATGTGCTGAAACAACTTCCTGAGGTCCTATGTCCCTACATTAAGTTACCAAATGATTTAATACAAAAAACATGTTTTTAGGTCTCTGGTGGCGGTCCCCTAAATGTTCGGGCGGCCCCTTAATATATCTGGGAGCCGTCACCTTTATGGGGGCCGTCTGTCTGTTTCAACAGAATTTGGCAAACTTCAAAAAATCATATAAAACTAACCGTAAGTTCGTAGAAGTCGTGTCACCCGCCATTTTGAAGATAATTGAGTCTACTTTCATTTAAAAATACTTCCAAGTCTTCATTCTAAACTTAAATAAGTCAGAAATGCAAAATACTACATAGTGGTCAAAACTTTGAGTTCCGTTTTAACGTAAAACTTGTATTTTACATTTTCCTTTGAGTCGGGCATTTCTAAATGATATATCTTTGAAAAATAGTGTATTTATCCTTTCAAAATATTGATCTTAATTAATTTTTGAAATGGGGAGGAACTATTTTATTTTCAAATCAAATCAAGCTAAGTATACATCGTTATATCTATTACACAAAACAACGAAGAATATCCTTATGTGTATGCTAGATGTTTATGTGTGTTTACTTTTGTTTCAACTTAGTTAATAGATATTAATAAGTAATAATTACTATTTGTAATTGAGCTAATTATATATCTAAACACATGTGTCATGTATGCTATTTGTATGTTACTAGTTTTTGGATTATGCCTAATAGAAATTACGCTAGATTTCTTGCGTTAAGTTGCAAAATTGTTTGTGCGTTGCATATAGGCATAGATCATTATATTTACAAGTGTTACATAAACATCTTGTAGATCATTTTGAGTGTAGTAACCCACTTAGGAATGAGAGTTTAATAGTTTGTCAAGTGTGTGGAAAAATAATGTCCTAAGATCATATGTTAAAACTCATCATTAAAATATTTTCAACACATTATCTCTCTTCCAATAAAATGTCTAAATATTTTTATCATCTTGCGTTGTTTGACCTCGGGTTGGTTAAACAAAATAAAAGATTGTATTAATACATTGGTAATTAAGTAAAAGAAAATATATTTTTAAACTTTGCTTGTGCTTGCATTGTTCTAATACACACACATAATTATATTCTTTTTATAAACGTATATTATTTTACAAAAGATGCGTGTTGTATAAAAATGGTTAGGAAAATCATTTATATACTCATAAAATGTCAAAAACTATGCATACTATACATATCAACAAATAGTTTTTCGCACAAGCAAACTATATGACAATCTTGAAGTAAGAAATTAACTTGTCATTATTCATCAACCTCACCTTACAACTAGTCTTAAGATAAATGGAACATACTGTGAAAATCTTTATTTGTTTTCTTTTAAAAAGAGTGTTCGTGGGGGTCAAGAAAGATTTCGAATATATATTGATTCATTATTCAAATTATGATTGATATTATTATCGAATCTAATTGACAAGTTTTTGAGTGTGGACAAGAAATCGGATTCTTATTTGTCTTGTTTTGATATCAAAATATAACAAGATATATTATCTTATACCTACATACTCAATCATACTCGATTGATATGAAAATAACGACATCCTTTTCTAAGACGATAAGAATATGCATAGGGTCATAACTCATACTTGTGTAAATGATGCCATATTGAGTCTACTTGTCCAATAGTTGTGTTCCAAATATTTGGCAAATATATGCATAAAATACACAATGAAGTAGGATCGAAGACTTGAATGTTTTGTCCAAAATAGTCAAGTAATTTACCTTGCAATGTAATTGGTAAAGTCGTCATCTCTGAAAAGCCAAACATGAGCAAATGCACAACATATGTAACTTTGCTCAAACAATTCAAAAGCACAACTCAAAACTCAAATTATCCTCTCATCAAAACTTTCTCTTACTTTACAAAATAAGCATAATATCTCTTCTTCACCACATGAGAACCATTTAACCATCTAAGATTAGGACTAGGAAGAATTTAACATATTCCACAAACCATTATCTTACTTTCTTTCAATAAGTTATCGTAAGAGGATTTCGAATATGAATATGATTATTATTCAAACGATAATCAATCTCATCATTCAATCTATTTACAAAATTAGAATATGAACATGAAATCAAGACAAGGATTTATCTAGATCACGGAAATATCAATCAAATGACCATAGATATTTTTCCATGTTTGCATGTTTAACCATCCTCGGTTATTACATGAAATCACGAAGTCGATTGCAAGACAACAAGATTAGTCATCAAATTGCAACTCACACTTGCAATGAAGATGTTTCATTGAGTCTAAAGTGTTCAAATGTTTGTGTTATTAGCTATGGTCAAATTATACATGCTAAACTTAACACACTCTAAGTAGGATTGACTACTTATGAATTTCCATCGGGAAACTTATAAGTACTCCAACTTGATAAGCAAGACTTGGATGTCATTTCCAAAAAATCAAACCGAGAATCCTTATTACTTATATAAGTTTCTCTTAATAACCTAATATCAACACCATCTCCCAAATAATAGAAAAATGATCCTTGCCCAAATTTGGCACCTCCACGGATCGATAGATCCTTTGTCCTCGATTCATCTTCGATTTAGGTAGATCCACCCTATGGCATTCGATTTAAACATCTTCCTCTTGTCAATCTCTTGCTTAAAATTCTAACATACATGTAACTAAACTTTAGTTAATCATCATTTATTTCTATAAAGAAACAAACACAAGATCTATTGAGGTAAATAACCTTAATTGGATTTCTTTTATAAAAGACATGAAAAGGTGCATTCTTTGAACACTCTCATTATAGAGCATTACACATTGTCACTCTTAAGCATACTCCTAGGTCCTACATGACTCATTCTCTCTTATACATACAACAACTTGCTTGCTCTCTCATTTAACCTTAGAATTCCACACATCTTGATTAGGATTATGCGAACCAAAATTAAAGCATGTTAGTTGAGTCATGTTAAGCCCCTTATGAAAAGATAATACAAATTTTATCTTTGCTACACTTCATTAGGCAAATATAGGAATTATATTTTATCTAACATGAAAATGAGTACCAGAGAATCTATTGCACTAGAAATTCAATTTGACCTAACGGTTGAATTGCTTCTAAGAGTAAAGTTAGGTTTGTGGTATGACCCATAAAAATGATCGTGTTTAGCCTGAATTGAGCACCACTAGTGATAGTCTCATATTCATTCTCCAATTTGATTAAATGGCTCTTCTTAAATATGCCTAATGATAGTCTACATCGATGGACTTTGTATCTCATTAGGAGTGCACACTAAGCAAGTAGAAATTAGGTTTATCCTTAGTCAATCTTGACTACTTGCATCTCATATATATTCTTTGAAGTTTCAAGATGATAACGTGCTCCCATGTAATGCAATTATATGCTTTCATGTTTATCTTAATGCTCAACGTCTGTTTGCTTAGCGATTGAATGCATGTTTGTTGTAAAAACGTTTTCCTTTTACTAGCAATTTAGATAAAATATCTCTTAGTTTATCTATATAACACATGCTCCTAAGTGCTAAATGCTAACATGTTTTACATGATAATTGCATTTAAAATTTTCACGTTTTGTATGTGTCATTTTACATGACTTACGTGTTAATTGTGCACATATACTATGTTAGTTTAATGTATGACAATTAATATTTAAATGTCATACAGTCTTACACATTAATCTTGTTGATTATTGTGTTGATGCATGCTTAGATAAACTTACAGGCTTATATCTATATATCTTATGCATCTCGGTACATATTTTCTCACACTAGAATATTTTTCTTCGCGTCCGTGTCACAAATCTAAAAAGTCAAAAGAGTCGCAAAATGGTATTAAATCTCTTAGAGTCTTCACTCACACACTCCTTTGATCATCATCTTGCTTTCTTCCAAATCATCCACTCTTTTGTCAAGAAAAGGTTAGATACAAATCTAACGCTCCTCCAAGTAGGTTTGACAACTTAAATATTTCATCCAAAATATTCAAGTATCTTTAACTTGCGATCGCAAACGTTAAAAGTCATATCTAAAAATCCCTATTCAAGCCTTTTAAACATCAAAAAATAAAATGCCGCTCCCTTTTCTCTTTTCGACAAATCATCCTTTTCACTTCGATGAAAGCATTCTTTCTCTTCGACGAAACATTCTTTCTCTTTGACGAAAACATTATATCTCTTCGACGAAACATTCTTTCTCTTCGACGAAAGCATTCTTTCTTTCGACGAAAACATCTTTCTCTTCTACGAAACATTCTTTCTCTTCGACGAACCATTCTTTCTCTTCGAAGAAAACATTCTTTCTCTTTGATGAAAACACTCTTTATCTTTCGATCACACCTCTTCCTTCTTACTCAACCATAGAGATGGCTAATCTCTTTCCCACTATTATTTCCGCTTACCACCTTAAGATAACCTTATACCTCGCATGAGATTGTTTCATACATTCACAATACCAAGAAGACCACCATACATCTTGTCATCGTCAAGCACCGTCGTCCTTCATCTTATTTGTTTTCTTATTATTATTATTATTATTATCGCGTACTAAACACACTGTCTTATACATCTATGTATATATTTTCTCACACTAGAATATCTTTCTTCGCGTCCGCGTCACTAATCTGAATTTTCAAAAGAGTCATAAAATGGTCTTAAATCTTCTAGAGTCTTCCTTCACATATTTCCTTAATCATCATCTCCCTTTCTTCTAAGTAATCCACTCTTTGTCACGGAAAAGTTAGATGCAAATCTAATACCCTTCCAAGTAGGTTTGAAAACTTAAATATTTCATCCGAGATATTCAAGTATCATTAACTTGCAATCGCAAACGTTAAAGGACATATCTGAAAATCCCTATTCAAGCCTTTTAACAACATTAGTTAAAATGCTCTCCTTTTCTCTTCGACGAAAACATCCATTTCTCTTCGACGAAAACATCATTTTCTCTTCGACGGAAACATTCTTTCTCTTCGAAGAAACATTCTTTCTTTTTGACAAAAACATTCTTTTCTCTTAGAAGAAAACATTCTTTCTCTTCGACGAAACATTCTTTCTCTTCAACGAAAGCATCCTTTCTCTTCGATGAAAATATTTTTTTTGACGAAAACATTATCTCTCTTCGACGAAAACACTCTTTGTCTTTCGATCACACCTCTTCCTTCTCACTCAACCACGCCTCTTCAACCATAAAGATGGCTAATATATTTCCTCTACTATTTTCGCTACCACCTTTAGGACAACCGTATACCTCGTCGTGTGATTGTTCTATGAACATTCACAATGCTCAGGAAGAGCTACATAACTTTTTGAGTATAGTTTATCATACGCTAACCACCACCCGTCTTGACATTTTCAAGCTCGTCGTCTCTATCTTTGTTTGTTTTCTTCTTTATTATTATTATTATTATTATTTATTATTATTATTATTATTTTTATTTTTGCGTACGAAACATACCGATGATGCGTCACCATTTCCTTCGGGACAATGTCCAAAAGGAAACATCTCTATCGAAAAGGTTGCATCTGAAGATAACATCGCCGACATTCTTTCTTTACCCCTCAAGCGTAAATCGCTAAATTATCTTCGTCAACGTTTAGGAATGATGGAACACATTCCATAAATCGTTCTATTCTTTTCTTCTAGTTTCGATTCTAGTCCGTGTTCCATTCCGTGTCGTGACAACTTAACTACTTCATCTGAAGTACTTTAAGTATTTTTAATTAGCGAAATGTAAATTAAAATGTCATTCTTTTTGAAAAATTCATCAATTTCCCCAAACATCACTCCTGTTGGCGGTCTGGCGGCCCCCAAATCTATTCTGGCGTCCCCCAGATATATCTGGGACCGCCGGCAGCAGCTTGTAATACCATTCATTTTTTTTCACAACCTAACACTTCTTCTCTTCTGCTATGAGTTGACGTCTGCTCCACACCCAAACTTATACCCAATATATCTTTATAGATCAATGGGTCATCCTCATATCCCAACACTCATAAGCATCGTTGCTTATGTTTTCAAGAGTCAAGTGAATTTCATAATGAAATGCGTCTCATTATCAAACATATTCCTTACAATCGATAGACTTACAATCCATCACTTCATAATAAATCCTCTCACATACAAACCTTGGTCCTCACATCTCGCATACGTCTTGTCTTAAATTCATAGACAATTCTTCTCACTCCTAAATGCTTCTTCTCTCTTCTAGTAGTCGTTTCACTTCTGATAGTCTTTCTACTTCTAAAAGTTTCTTCTCACTTCTAAACGTTCCTT
This sequence comes from Tanacetum coccineum, assembly GCA_026074375.1. Lineage (NCBI taxonomy): Eukaryota > Viridiplantae > Streptophyta > Magnoliopsida > Asterales > Asteraceae > Tanacetum > Tanacetum coccineum. The sequence goes on from BQNB010048748.1 coordinate 18,840, forward strand.
TTCACTTCTAATGAGTCTCCTCATCTTTAACGTTTCTTTTTTACTTCTATACGTTTCTTCTCTTTTCTAATAGTCTTGTTACTATTAGAATTCCTCCTATATCCCTTGACAACTTAATTATTTCATCTGAAATATTTAAATAATTTGCGAAATGCAAATGTCACTCCTTCGCAAAACTTTCCACTTTCTAGAAAGTGAAGAACATAAAGAAGATATTAAAACTTCAAGTGTTATTGAGTCACCACATTATTGAGTCTCTTATTATTATTCCACCATGAAAGAACTACCACCTCATCTCACATCCCACTTTGCTCCTCAACATTGTCAACCAACAAAACACCAAACAAACCTTTAAATTCCCAATCATCCACCTTTGTCTCGATAGGATCATATGCACACCAATTGTTAGTGCAACTGATATATCAATCTTTTCTATCAACCTTTCGTCAACACGTTCCTTCTTTAGTATCGCTCATCCTTTCCCATTTTTTGGATCTATGGAAACATTTTCATTCACATCCAAGAGCACATCGTCTCCATCTTTGTCTTATTTTTTTGTATATATATATATATTGACATATTTTGCCAAGATATTAAGTGTCATTCGTCTACTTTTAAAAAGTCATTCTCATAATATTTTTGTGTCAATCAATAAACGAATCCCATTCTTGTTTATCAAAAGTCAGTCTAATCTTTCTCCGTAAATATACGTCTTGACTCTTTTAATTATATCATTTAGATTGTTGTTTTTTTTAAATAATGATTGCATGTGTCTAGCTTCTAACTTTCTTTTAAAAGTGTCATACTTTAGAATAATAAAACCTAGAAGTACATGTCTAGTTTCCCGTTAATGTTTTGCTATATGTATATGTGTACTTGTCTACTAACTTTGTTTTGTAGCACATCAATATCTTGATTCCTTGGTGCCCCAAATAAGGGGGAGCATACATCGAGGGGGAGCACTTGCAAGCATTTTGCACATTTTAATTGCATCAAACTTCTTGAGCATCGATGGTAATTTATTTGATCCATGGATCCGTTAGAGTTAATATACAAGGAATGTAATTATCACAGGGATGCAATAAGCAAGGGGGACCTAGGAGCTATGTGGTTTAATAGCATAGATTTAGTTTAACCATGATGATAGAAGACTTCACTAGGATGATGAAAGCTCACCTTTATAGGAAGATATGATTGGGGATTGTCAAATACGATGCAGGGTTTATTCGTACTCCAAATACTTCACCTCCTCCACTTCAAATTCACCCTTAACCTTAAGGTCCTCTTCTCATACCTTCAACTTATATACTTGAAGTACCTACCTTCTTTTTAAGCCTTCTTCTCATTTCTCATAACCTCATCTAAATTATCCAAGAAACACAAAACCACCTCAACCTTATTTCTCATGCTGTCTTCTCATTCCGCCAACCAATATACTTGGAACATCTACATTTTCCTCATTCCTTCATCCTATACACTCAAAGTACCTACCTTCTTCTCTTGCCTACTTCTCATCTCTCATGACCTTTTCTAAACTATCCAAGGAACACACAATCACCTTCACCTTTATTTCTCATATCTTCTCCTCATAATTCAAACCTATATACTCGGAGCACGTACCCTCTTCTCATGTCTTCTTCTCAAACCTCCAACCTATATGCTCCAACCATAATCCACATTATACCTTTTTGCTTCGACAAAAGGGGGAGAAGGGAGTGTAAACGAGTAACTTTTAAACTTTACTATGTGCTATAGTTTACATATTTTGTCATCATCAAAAAGGGGGAGATTGTTAGTGCAAATATTACGATATTTAATCTATACGATCTCTTTATGTTTTGATGATGACAAACATGTAACTTGTAATACGTAACGTAAAGTGCGCAAGTTACTCGTAATCACAAATCATCAATGCATACACGTATCAACATCTCTCGACGTCTCAAGTATGCATCAAGACGGACATTGGTTTACACCCGACGTAAATCACATAAGGTATGTACAAACAATATTAAACTTGTAGGATGATCAAAGAAATAAGTTTTTGTCTTAAACTTTATATTTTTATAAATACAACAAAACTATTTCTCAAAAATTATTTAGACAAATTATTTTTGAATTATAAAGAAATGTTTTATTTGGTAATTATTTTGAATTTCAAAATCTGGTCATTTCCCCCCTAAAATAAGTGTCACTTTCACCAGACAAGTTTGTCACCACAAAAAGACAAAAACAAGAGCGTCTGTCAGGGCGGTCCCTTAATTCGGTCGGCGGCCCCCTTAATTATTTGGCGGCCCCCTTATATATCTGGGATCGCCATTTCCTGACAGGCTATTTTTCAGCTCCTATAAATAGTGGGTCACCTCCAACTATTTTTATAACACTTTTGCACGATTTTCTTTCAGTTCTTTCTCTCTCTAGATCTCACTAAATCTCTCTAAATCTTTGATCATTCAACTTGGTTAATCTTGTTTAAATGTGATCAAATCTTCTATCCTTTCCTCCTTCCCTCAAGTGCAAGAGAAGAACTTCAGTCATCTTTAAGATCTGAAGTTATGTAGTCTAGTTAGTCCATTTGTAACATTTGTTACATATAGATCAAGTTTATGCCTTTCATTCTTGTGTAGTTGTGTAGATCCGGATAATGTATAAATCCGAAAGTGTTAATGGTGTGTCGGTTAGTATTTAGTCATCAAAATACAAGTGTGGGTGGTAGATTGGTTCTAGCTAAGATTAGGACTTGACATCTAGCTTAGTGTCGGAAAATAATGTAAGCATTGGTATAAGGTTTTCTCCGCCGAAAAGGAGCTTGTTGATTAGTGAAGTAACTCTCGAGTTGGATACTCGAGGAGTGGAGTAGGGCGAAGAGGAGTTTCATGACCGAACCACTATAAATCACCGTGTTCGGTTTGCATTTCCTTTTACCTTTCTCTTTACTTATGTCTTTATATTTATGGCTTTACTTTTACACTTGCATTGTGTGAATCATTGTGAATGTTATGTTAGACATGGTTGTGTAGCTCTTTGAATTAAACATTGTGAGTGTAGATATATTGGTAGAATATGTGCTAGTTACCGTAAATCCATTATTAACACTTCTCATATAACATCAAACTTGATTAGTGATTTGAAACAAAAGATCTAGTAAGAAAACCTCTTCGGGTGTCGGTCCCATAAATCAGGCGGCCCCCTGATATACTTGGTGGCCTCTATATATATATGGGACCGCCGGTAGAAGAGTGATGTAATCTTTGATCTTAAAGGTTTTAAAAGGAAACGTATTCACCCCCTCTACGGTTTCCACAAACAGGATGCTATTTAATCTTATTAAGAATTTATATATGTCGTTTGGCATCCCGTTCGACCCTAAATTATTTTATAAGGATGGGAGTAAATTAGGGCAAGTCTAACCTAAAGACTTTTCTGTAGACAAAAGTGCTTGCCGGGAGACAACCCGAAATGTATTTTCAATTTTTATCGAGTCTGTCTTCCCAAACTGTCCATAAGGCGTATCCAAACCCTATGGATACGATGTATTGACTTCTGGACGTTATCCAGTCTTTATTTTCAGCACAGTCTATACAACATATTCATTAAATGAATACAGCGTATACAGGTATCAATACGGCATATCATGGGGAATGGATACGGCGTATTGACTTCATGTACAGTTTTAGGTATTTATTTCGAGTCTAACCAAACGAATATACGGAGATAGAATTGCATTTGTTTTCTGAGAATTTACACAGGACCTCGTGAAAGAAAAATTGTAACCTTTGCCCTTATTGTGTTCTGAATATTTCATTAGTAGTCCTTTGACTATTTGACTTTTGTTAGTTTATTCAGATTTTGTATCGTGTTGACGGTGATGATTTTATGAGATATGCGATGAATTGTGGTTTATTGTGTTTAATAATCCCTTTTGGAAGGTATTATTGTGTTATGTGTATTCCGGGTGGTTTGACCCGTAAATTTTGAGAAATGCCAGAAAATGAGTCTGACACGTCCGTTAATGTCTAAATTGAGTTTTAAAGGGTTTAAAGTAAAAATATGTCATGTGAATACTCTAGGTTAATAGAAAAGTATTTTTAAAGTGAATAAAAATGCTAATTAACTTTGGGGTAAATGTTACGGTTGAGTTTTACGAGTATTTAACTGATTTTGACACGAAAAGAAAGACCCGACACCCACATTGGATGCCATGGCCGGTTATATGAAAGAAAAAGAGACAAGGAGGCTTAATTTTAGCTCCTTTGTCTAAAGTTGTACACTTATATGCTTAACATCTAAGCATTTCTCACATAGATCATTTTTTACAAAAAAATATCCTCTCCCTTTCTCTCTTGGTGGTTCGTCTGCACCTACTACACACACACTCTTATAATTTTTAAAGTTTGATTAAGAAAACATGAAGACATAAATATTTAGGGTTGATGCTAGTGTTTGGTTATTCATTAAAACAACGTTTGGGTTGTCCGGTTCGTGTCGAAATCTATAAATTTGAATATTTTCATGTAAGTTTTCAAATTTAAATTTCGTTTGTCCTTTTGGGTTTATTTTGATGCATAGATGTTAGTTGTACAAGTTGATCGTCGTAAAAATCAATTTTTGGAAACGAAACGGATGATTAAAGGGGTGTTTGGTTCGTGAATAGTAAAAAGGAAAAAGAGAGATTTTGTAGTTTTGATGTTGTGGTCGTGATGGTTGAATAATATATGATGCTAGAATGCTTATTTTTGATAGTAGCTTGTATAGCTTATTCGGGCTTATTTTTAAGCTATTTCTTGGCTTATTTGGGGATTATATACCACGTTTTTTTATCAAGATCACCAGAGAAGTGATTTTTGATTATTTTTGTGTTATGGCATATCTTGTGGACTATTTTTGAGGCTTATGGTAGTAACCAAAAGCGATATATAGCTTAATAGCTTATTTTTAAGCTTAATGTACGTATTTTGGAGCTTATGGACTCACGACCCAATAAGTTTATTTGAGCCGCGACTTAATGGGAGGGTTTATTATGGTCCGGATTATTTTTACATATAAGTATATACTTATATATATAAATGGACCTTGGTTTTGAACTTGGATTATATTTTAGACATATAAATGTCCTAAGGGACCCTTGTTGGGCCTTAAGGCCCAATAAGTGATATTTAGTAGTTATGAAAATTTGTCGGACTTTTGAAAGTGAAAATGTATTTACAAAGTGATATTGAATGATATTTTGGAGGAAAAAGTATTGGTAAGTGTTAAAGATTGAGATTTTGGAATTTTGTCGAAAAGTGTCGAATTTGTGAAAAAATGTTAAAAATAAGGTTTGAAACATTGGAAAACGTTGTAGAAACGTACGAGTCATGTCGAAATTTCGTAAAAAGTTTATACTTAATTTTCTTAAAAACATGATTTTTGATTTTTTTTATAATATTTAATTATTTTATTTATTTTCACTAAAAGACGAAAAATATATTTTTTCTCGAAACTTCCCTAATGTGTTTATTATGAGTTAGCGTTTCATTTTCAACCGTATAATGATTATTTTGAAGTGACTAAGGTGTACCGAATGGACTTGTCGAGATATATTTATAATTAATAATTATAAATATTTATTATATTACTTATCTATTTACGCTAAATAGTATAAGTATGTATTATCAGAGAATGAGATTGATATGATTGTGACGATAAGTCGTCAACCATCACACCACTAAAAACTGTTTTGGGAAACTGTACAACGCGTCTAAACTATGCATCAAACATAAAGATTGTTTTGGAATTGGATGATTAAATTGAGACATTAACTGGACTAGGTCGTGTGCGGGCGTCGTTGCATTTGCTTGTGTGATTGAGATTGGGTAGCTAAATACTTGCTTGAGGTGAGTTCTCGTAGCCCCACTTTTTACAGTTTTTCCGTTGGGAGAAAATGATACTCAAATGTGTTTTGAAATGTTTTGAATTGATCTGTGCGAAATGTGGTTTTGTTTCTGAGATAAGATAGGTGCTTATGACTGCTATGTGAATATTATATGTTGTATGATTGTTTGGATCGGATGGGTACGCCTACCCAATATTTGTGATATTATTGGATCGGATGCCTACCCAGTATCTGTGATATTATTGGATCAGATGGGTACGCCTACCCAGTATTTATATGATTATTGGAGCGGATGAGTACGCCTACCCAGGTTTGTGTGTGGTCCTGCCCTAATTTTAGTACTCTAGCTGGTAGGCCCTTTAGGTGCGTAAGTAACATATGGTTATTGATTAGCAGCGATGCTAAGGTTGTTTGCATATATTCACTGTCATATAGCACTATTGTCCATTGTTGAAATATTAACACAACTTTTGGGTTTAAGGTCAAACCTACGAGCTCACCAACATTATTGTTGACATTTTCGAGTATCATTTTCTGGTAAAGTGAAAGAAGAGTAGTTTGGTGATTGTTAGCAGACTTAGAAGTATCCCGTATGGAATTTCGTTTGAAGTCTTGCTTGCTTATTGTTTGATTCTAGTTTTGGTTGTTTTGGATTAAGTTTGGATTATGGTCCCCTATGCGGGCATATGAATAATTGTAAGAGATTGTGGATTTTAGTTGCGATTGGGACATCACTTGAGTTTGTTCAAGGTTGATGGTCTTCATAGCACTTAAAGTTTATGCAATGTAGTTTTCTCTATTTTGTATCTTGTGTTATGATTGATCATTATGTTGCATTCCCGAGTTTCCGCCATTGTCGGGGTGTGGCAGATTGGTAATCAGAGCCAAGGTTATAGAGAACTAGGTGGTTTGGCCTAGACTATAACCTAAGATCCGTCGTTTAGTTGCGTATAGGATCTATGTGCGCGATGTCCTATTTTTGTGTGCCTTTGTGTGTTCATGGTTTGGTGCCTTAGTTATGTCAGTCATTGAAATGGGTGGGCTTAATATTGACTATGAACGAGAAAGGATGCAAATATAAGTACGGTGGCCAACGTAGTTATAAGCGTATCACAACCCACTCATACTTGATAATGTTGTTCATACAAATCGATGTTGACACCATAGGGTGGAGTTACGTGTATATCTAGTTATATATAGTAAGATTTTCTATATATATGTGCGAGTCTTCCCGCTTACCTAACATTGTCCATGTTCTCCCTCGTATAGATAATGCTGCCAAGGATGTGGACCCAAAGTGTTGGCCGACCTGCTGCCAAATCACTAGGAGGGGGAACGGGTGAACGGGTTGGTAGAAGTGGAAGGGGTAGAAGACCTAGGGAAGGTAATGATGCGCGTGTTGATGAATTGAATGGTCAAGGAAATGACCAGAGTTTGGGAGCTAATGGGGGCGTAGAGGGAGTCAATGGGAATGTAGAGGGAGCCAATGGGGGTGCACCCGACTTCTCAACGATCATTGCCCAACAATTGCAGAACCTCTTACCCGCCATGTTGGCTCAGGTTAGTAACCGAGGGAATGCTGGAAAACAAAATGGTAATGTGGTTAATGAGAACGTTCATGAGAACATTGGGAATGTCATAGTGAATGGCAACCGAGTAAGTTGTTCATATAAGGAGTTTTAGCTTGTAACCCTAAGGAATATGATGGTAAGGGAGGTGCTATAGTTCTTACTCATTGGATTGAGAAAATGGAGTTTGTGCATGATATGCGTGGTTGTAGTATTGACCAAATAGTGAAATACACTGCTGGTTCATTTGTGGGTAAGGCTTTAACGTGGTGGAACTCTCAGATTCGCACACTAAGCCGGGAAGTTGCTATTAGTATGTCATGGAATGACTTTAAGTTTATGATTATACAAGAGTTTTGTCCTAGTCATGAGATGCAAAAGCTAGAATCTGAGTTGTGGAATCATGCCATGGTCGGGGCTGGCCATGCTGTGTATACTGATAGGTTTCATGAGTTGGCGAGGTTAGTTCCTCATTTGGTAACTCCTGAGAGTAGGATGCTTGAAAGGTATGTGTATGGCCTTGCTCCACAAATCCGTGGGATGGTGGCAGCAACGGAGCCAAAGACTATACAGAAGGTGGTGCAGATTTCTGGTGCACTGACCGATAAGGCTGTTAGGAATGGATCCATTAAGAAGGTTGAGAAAAGAGGAAATGTGGGGGAACCTAGCAAGGATAGGAGTGGAAGGGATGATAATAAGAGGACTAGGATTGTGAATGCTTTTGCTACTACTGTGAACCCTGTAGGAAGAGAGAATACGGGTACTTGGCCCAAGTGTACCACCTGCAACTCCTACCATGCACCCGGTGGACCTTGTCGCACATGATTCAACTGTAACCGCCCGAGTCATTTGGCGAGGGATTGTAGAGGTGTGCCGAGGAATGTGAATCCTGTCAATGCTAGAAACCCAACTGTTAGGGCATGTTATGAGCATGGTAGTACCGACCATGCCAGGCCAGTTTGTCCTAGATTGAATAGGGCACGAGGCCCGGAAGAATATCGTTCAAATCAAGTTGCTGCTAATAACGGGGGTCAGGGTCGTAGAAACCAAGGGAACCAGGCTAGGGGTAGGGCATTCATGTTGGGAGCAGAGGAAGCTCGCCAGGATCCGAACATTATGACGGGTACGTTTACTTTGAACAATCATTTTGCCACTACCTTATTTGACTCTGGTGCCGACTATAGTTTTGTTTCCACTACCTTCTTACCTTTGTTAGGCTTAGAGCCCAGCGAATTAGGTTTCAAATATGAGATTGAGATAGCTAGCGGGCAGCTAGTAGAGATTGATAAGGTTATTAAGGGTTGCAAACTAGAAATTAAGGGCCATGTATTTGACATCGACTTGATACCTTTTTGTTGGGAAATACAAGTCAAAAAGTCAAAGTACTGCTAAGTGAAAGATCAAAGTACTGCTAAATAGAAAGTCAAAGTACTGCCAGTCAAGTCAAAGTACTGCCAAGGTGCTTAGAGTATTAGGAGAAAGACCGGAAGAGAAGGCGATATTTTTTATGGGTGTTAAGAAACAAGAAGAGATTGTTGTGGTTAGAGATTTTCCTGAGGTATTCCCGGATGATCTATCTGGATTACCGCCTATTCGGGAAATTAAGTTCTGGATTGAGTTAACCCCTGGAGCAATGTCGGTAGCAAAGTCTCCTTATCGTTTGGCACCTTTGAATTAGATGAGTTGTAGGGGGACAACTCCTAAAAAAAGGAACCCAAGGACAAACTGTTTCATTCAACAAGTTCATCGCCTTGGGTAGAGACCAGTATTGTTTGTTAAGATAAAAGGTATGGTTCTTTTAGATGATGTTTTTAATGTATAGAGAATTAAACAAGTTGACTGTTAAGAATCGTTATCCACTTCCTATATGGATGCTTATTTAATCAACTGCATGGGGCGTTGTTTTTCACGAAGAAGATCTTAGGTTGGATTACCATCAGCTAGAGAGTGCCTTGAGGATGACATTCCAAAGACTGCGTTTAGAACTCGTTATAGACATTTCGAGTTCACTGTAATGCCCTTTGGTCTGACTAATGCACCAACAATATTTATGGATTTGATGAATAGAGTTTGTAGGCCGTATCTTGATAAGTTTGTGATAGTGTTTATAGACGATATCTTAATCTACTCTAAGACTCAAGAGGAGCATGTAGAACACTTAAGGTTAGTCTTGGAACTGCTCAAAAAGGAGAAATTGTATGCTAAGTTTTCTAAGTGTGAATTCTGGCTAAGAGAAGTGCAGTTTCTTAGGCATGTGATAAATGGTAATGGAATTCATGTAGACCCTAGTAAGATTGAAGCTGTTAAGAATTGGAAAGCCCCTAGAACTCCGACTGAGGTTCGTTCGTTCTTAGGATTGGCTGGGTATTACCGTAGGTTCATTGAGAACTTTTCTAAGATAGCTAAGTCTCTTACTATCTTGACTCAGAAGAGTAAGACTTTCGATTGGGGTGAGGAACAGGAATTGGCATTTCAGACCTTGAAGGATAAGTTGTGTAATGCGCCTGTTCTAGCTCTCCCCGATGGACCGGAAGACTTTGTGGTATATTGTGATGCGTCCGGGATAGGACTAGGCTGTGTGTTAATGCAAAGAGGTAAAGTGATAGCCTATGCGTCTAGGCAGTTGAAAATTCATGAGAAGAATTATACTACCCATGATTTAGAGTTGGGTGCGGTTGTGTTTGCACTTAAGATCTGGAGACATTATCTGTATGGGACAAAGAGTGTCATCTATACGGATCATAAGAGTCTTCAGCATATCTTTAGTCAGAAAGAGTTGAATATGCGACAGCGTCGCTGGATAGAGTTGTTTAGTGATTATGACTGTGAAATTTGCTACCATCCTGGTAAGGTGAATGTGGTGGCTGATGCCCTAAGTAGGAAGGAAAGAGTAAAGCCTAAGAGAGTTAGAGCTATGAATATGATCCTTCAGTCGAGTATCAAGGATAGGATACTGGCGGCTCAGAAGGAGGCTGTGGATGAGTTTGCAGGATTGCAGAAAGGTTTAGATGAGATGATAGAACATAGAAGTGATGGAACTTTGTACTAACTGGATCGAATATGGGTACCTTTGAAGGGTGAGGTTAGAACCCTGATAATGGATGAAGCCCATAAGTCGAAGTACTCTGTACACCCAGGAGTTGATAAGATGTATTATGATTTGAGAGATAGGTATTGTTGGCCTGAAATGAAAAAGGATATAGCTGAGTATGTTAGTAAGTGTTTAACTTGTCTGAAGGTTAAGGCTGAGCATCAAAGGCCATCTGGCCTGCTCCAGCAACCTGAGATTCCCGTATGGAAATAGGAAGGGATAGCTATGGATTTTGTGACTAAGTTGCCTAGGACTAGCAGTGGGCATGACATAATTTGGGTCATTGTGGACCGATTGACTAAGTCTGCTCATTTTCTACCTATGCGTGAGGATTATAAGATGGAAAGGTTGGCTAAATTGTATTTGAATGAGATAGTTGCTAGGAAGCCTCTAGAGTTTAGTGTAGGTGACTATGTCTTGCTCAAAGTGTCGCCTTAGAAAGGTGTGGTACGCTTTAGGAAGAAAGGGAAGTTAGCACCTAGGTTTGTTAGACCATTTAAGATTGTTGAAAAAGTAGGCCTTGTGGCCTATCGGTTAGATTTGCTTGAGGAGTTAAATGATGTTCATGACACGTTCCACGTGTCGAACCTTAAGAAGTGTTTGGCTGATCCAACAGTGCAAGTACCTTTGGATGAGATTTGAGTTGATGCTAAGTTGAATTTTTTGGAAGAGCCTGTGGAAATTTTAGAAAGAGAGTTTAAGAAGCTGAAGCATAGTAGGATTGCCATCGTCAAGGTTCAGTGGAATTCGAAACGTGGCCCTAAATTCACGTGGGAAACATGAGATTCATATGAAAATTGAAGTACCGCGTTTTGTTAGTGATGTTAGTTAGTTGCAATTTTGAATAAGAATTCTTTTAAGGGGGTAGAATGTAACCTTTGCCCTTTTTGTGTTCTGAATATTTCATTTATAGTTCTTTGACTGTTTGACTTTTGTTAGTTTATTCATATTTTGTATCGTGTTGACGGTGGTGATTATTATGAGAATTGTGGTGATTTTTGTGAGAATTATGATGAATTATGGTTTATTGTGATTAATAATCCCTGTTGGAAGGTATTATTGGGTTATTTGTATTCTGGATGGTTTGACCCGTGAATTTCAAGAAATGCCAAAAAATGAGTCTGACACGTCCGTTAATGTCCAAATGAGTTTTGAAAAGGTTTAAAGTAAAAATATGTGGTGTAAATACTCTAGGTTAATGGAAAAGTATTTTTAAGGTGAATAAAAATGCTAATTAACTTTGGGGTAAATTTTACAGTGGAGTTTTACGAGTATTTAAGTGATCCCGACACGAAAAGAAGGACCCGAGACCTCCTAGGATGCCTTGGACGATTTTGATATCACAAGGGAACCACAAGGCCATAATAATTTCGTATTCTTGTTATATATATCTATCTTATGCATGCATGTTCTTGTATTTTAATTCTCGTCATCTTTCAGTTCAACTCAAAACGATTTATCATTACTTATAATTTGATTGTATCATTGTAGTTCAGTTTAAGCCAACCCTACTCAATATGCCGTTAAATAAGACAAGTAAAAAAAACCTCTTGTTTTTGCATTCTATGCTTTAGTTGCTACAACAAGTTGTCTAAGAAGTGTCCATCATGCAGTTTGCCGCTGATCCATGACCGTGGTAATATTATAGCCGCTATGATCGAGTCTATAACAGTAGAATGCAAAAACAAGAGGTTTGGATGCAGCGAGACCATTATTTACGATAAGAAAGATGAGCATGAAAATAAATGTACCTTCGTTCGTGTCTGATCTCTTTCTCATGTTTGATTAAGAAGCACTGATAGAAAGATGCAACAAAAGAGCAATATGTTAGAAAACCGATATTTTGATCCCTGTTTGAAGTTCTTTCACCTTTCCGATTCCAGTATGATTGTTCGTTTATGATGTTACTTATGGTACTCGTCTATATCTTTATGTGTTTTGCTTGGTTTAACCAACATGAACCATGCTAGTTATTGTAGGATTCGATCACCCTACAACCTGGTTACTAGTGCGGAATATATCCAATCTTGAAGAGGAACACACCCCATCAGATTATGTATGACAGAAAAGAAAAAGATGCACAAGAATATAACCCTTAATATTATATGTTTATTGAGTAAGGAGAAGAATAAAGTACAAAATCCCTCCCCCTCACCTCCTTTATACGAGATAGGGGAGATAACAAACAGGTTGAGAGAATTAATTTTGAAACACTTCACCCCCTCCACCATCCTTTATAGAAGATGAAGGGATGTATGGTTTGGGCCGTAAAGAAACCCAATAACCTAATATGTCAATATTAAGAGCAAATTTACACTAAATCCCCTAACCTAATAACTAATGTGAATACTATATCTAAAACAATTCAACCTAGATCACTATAGTCAATACCGATACGCTAACACCTTGACCTCTGCTGGAAACCACTCGGACTCGGGAACACCCTTTTACAAGTAACAATAGCAAGTCCTTCTAGCGAGGTGGGGGCTGGACTGGGAAGGACTTTAGCTCGGATATCCTGACTGCCGGCCAAATGGTCCTGTTGGAGCCATATTCCTTTCTTCCAAGCCCCTGTAGAGTTTCATAGACGTCCCACGTCCGGGGCACAAAACCATCATTATACATCAAGCTTCTCAGCTTCCCTGGCACAACCTTGTTATCATAAACCCATACGTTGTGAATGATCTACCCATGGGCTTAGTGCAAAATCCACAAAAACCTAATACTACTGTCTGTAATCCAACGATCTAACTTAATCAACAAACACCACATCTGCAGATGCCTAAGTCAAAGTCTCGTGCAGACCATCTGGATATGATTGTGGAAATATGTCGTCAACCATCACACCACTAAAAATTGTTTTGGGAAATTGTACAACACGTCTAAACTCTATGCATCAAACGTGAAGATTATTTTGGAATTGGATGATTAAATTGGGACATTAATTGGACTAGGTCATGTGTGGGCGTCGTTGCATTTGCTTATATGATTGAGATTTGGTTGCTAAAGACTTGCTTAAGGTGAGTTCTTGTAGCCCCGCTTTTTACTGTTTTTCCGTTGGGGGAAAATGATACTCAAATGTGTTTTGAAATGTTTTGAATTGAACTGTGCGAAATGTGGTTTTGTTTTTGGGACAAGATATGTGCTTATGACTGTTATGTGAATATTATGCAAGATTATTGGATCGGATGGGTACGCCTACCTAGTGTTGTGAGATTATTGGATCGGATGGGTACGCCTACCCAGTATTTGTGTGATTATCAGAGCGGATGGGTACTCCTACCCAAGTTTGTGTGAGGTCATGCCCTAATATTAGTGCTTCAGCTGGTAGGCCCTTTAGGTGCGTAAGTAACATATAGTGATTGACTAGCGTAGGATGCTATGTCTTGGATTGTTTGCATATATTCACTGTCATATAGCACTATTCATGTGAATTCTTGCTTGCTTGTTGTTTTGATTTTAGTATTTTGATGTTTTGGATTAAGTTTGGATTATGGTCCCCTGTGTGGGCAGTTGAATAATTGTAAGAGATTAGGGATTTTAGTTGCGATTTGGGACATTACTCGAGTTTGTTTGAGGTTGATGGTCTTCATAGCACTTGGAGTTTTTGCAATGTAGTTTTCTCTATTTTGTACCTTGTGTTATGATTGATCATTATGTTGCATTCTCGAGTTTTCGCCTTTGTCGGGGTGTGACACGTCCCAACTGCACATTAAGTATAATATTGAATTAGTTTATGGTAAGCTAATAGGAGCCAATAATATAAATCAAAGGTGTACCTTGAAGTTATTAAACCATCTGTTATCCATACTTTTTCTTAAACACCTCATCATCGAATAACACAAACTAAATTTTGGGACGAAATATTCTTAACAAGGGGAGACTGTGACAACTGGAAATTTTGGGTTCACATTTATTTATAAACTTGAACGTTTTATTCCAAACAAGCAAATTTTAGACTTTACGTGTCATCGTTAGGTTATCCCGCGTATAACGAGAACCACGTTTGGACGTTTTCCGCCACTATACTAAGTTTATTCTACGTTAAGCAAGCATATTATTATTCTCATGAGCATGATTTTTAAGTCATATGCATACGATTTTACCAATTTTTCGTTAATCTTTTAAGTCTTGCATCATATTACATACATGCATGCACTACATACCCAATACCCTCACCACCTTTGTAATAACACATACACTAGTATTTATACATTCAAAAACCAATTTTACCTCCTCCTTTAGTCACCAAAATCAGCCCTCCTAAAGGAGAAACCCTAACACATGCTTTCCATGGCTCATTTTCCACTCTTTCCTAAACCATGCTTAACTTGTACCTAGTAGCCAACATGTGTCAAGTCCCCTCAAAATGACTTCCCCATCCCCCTAGGCTGCCAAAACTACGACTCAAACAACCCCCCTCCCCTCCTCATGCACACTTAAACACCACTTATGGAATGCTAGTCGTTATTTGATACCAAAGCCCCTTTTGACCATGCCATCTTTACTTGTTATATAAAGAGACCACCTAACCACTCTCATAACACACATAAACACTCTCAAGCCACTTAATATTTTCAGCTCTCTAAGTGTTCAAGGCAAGGATTTCATGTGTTGGAAGAGTTATAAGAAAAGCTATTGTTTTCGAAGTTGAAATTAGGGTTTTCTAGTATTCATGGGTTAGTTTGTGCACTCTTGATCATCCATTCATCCCCAAATCTTTATGAGCATATATATATATATATTCGTTATAAATATTTCATGCTTGATTTCATATCACCACTATATGTTTGTTGTGTAAAAACTTAATTTAAAGCTTGTTATTAAAAACCCTAATTTTAGCATAAACTTCAGGTCGACTTGTGTACACGATTTAACCACTTTAAAGAAAAATTTTGGTAAATTTATTTCCAAATCCTTTTCATATAATTCCTTAGGTAAGTTCCTGTAGAAATTCATAAATTGTGAGATTTTTTAGCATTTTCAAATAATTTTTGCAAAACTATTGGTACAGTTTCGAGTTTGGATTTTGTGTCGCGTTTTTAGCACTTTAGGCTTTGAACTTAGAACCATGGTAGTTTTAACTTTTGTAGCTAAGACATAGATCTAGACTCATCAACTTTAATCACTCAAAAAGGTTAAGTATTGAAGGAGTTTCGACTAAAAGAAGTTGAGTAAAGTTTTCTAGAAATTAACAGCTTTGGCATCCATGTGTTGTGTTAAACTTTTGGAACCTTTAAACTTTGAAATGGAAGTAATGGCTTACATTTTTTGAAAGAAAACTCAAAAACCTACATTTTAGGCTTTAGAATGGACTAATTTTATTAGAAAACGATTGAGTTACGGCCCCGTGAAGTCAAGTGAACACTATATTTTAGAAACTGTTTTGGGTCTTTCTATTTATAAACACTTGGGAAACTTGTTTTAAATCACATTCAGAACCTGAAAAAACTTTATAAAAAAGTATATAAGGGTGATAAAACTTTATAAAACTCGTATGCGTGTAGTTCATATCATATTGTAAACCTAAAGCATCTTATTTAATTAGGTCACGGTTAGGACTCGTGTTTCATTAAACTTGCGTATATTTCCCGATTGTATCTTTTTGATAACGTGAGTTTCATAGCCTCACTTTTACTTATTTAATATGCGTTTTGAACTATTTTGGGTGAGAATACATGCTCATTTTTTTAAAATCAATACTAATACTTTTCAAGAACTTATGAGTTTCATAGCCCCACTTTTACTTGTTATGAACTACAACTTTATTTGTTTTGAAATACTTTGGAGTGAGAATACATTGCTTGCTTTTGCTTACGGACACAAGTACTTTAAACTTTTACGTATTGACTAATTTATCATATTGTCATGAAATCCCCACTATCATGAACCGATAATTACCTTGTATAAGCATGAATGTTGTGGTAGATCTATTGGGGTTGACAACCCCTGTTCGGGTATGTAACAACGGTTACCATGTCAAACGGGTGCATTTCATTTGAGGTAGTATTGGGGTGTTTTAGCAAAACATTGAATTTCAGGGCAGCGACTTGTAACAACTTGATCTTTGGTTAAGGCTTCGGTGTCATGAGCTTAGTGCAATAGTAATACTTTCCGTGTGATATTGTATTTGTTATAATAGTCACACACTCGGAAAGACACTGAAACTTTACTTAAACATATTAACTCACCAATTTTATGTTGACGTTTTAGCATGTATTTCTCAGGTCCATAACTTACATACTTGGCTAGCATGTTGGAGTCTCGTGTTAGAGTCACCTGGTTGAGGTTGCGCCGCATTGAAGATTTCCTGCATGAACTTAAATCATTTGATTGTATTTCAAACTATCCTTTATCTTTGTTGTGAAACTATGGAACATGCTTTGTTAAAAACTTATTATTTCAAATGAATTAAATGATGTACTTTTAAAACGACTCATATAGAGGTCGTTCTTTATAACTTGTGAATTTGTGTTATCAACGTCATCCCCTAGGTTACCTTCCGCTGCGATATTTTAGGGGTGTGAGAAACGTGTCCTAACCGCGACCTAAATAAACAAGACGTATTAGGTACAATACGATATGATCTATATGCATATGAGTGTTTGAAAGTTTTATCACTCATATAAACTTGTAGTGTATTTTTATAAAGTTTCTCGTGTGAAAAACACTTAGAAATAACAAGTAATACACTTTTACACTAAGGCCGAAAATATGTGGGTTGTCCAGAAAAGTACCCGATTTTAAACGGTCATATCTCACTCTTTGCTCACACTTAGATCTATGTCTTGCCTTTCCAAATTGTATGGCTACTCTTCCAGATTCAAAGTTTAAAGCATTCAAAAAGTTGTTGCAAGACTCGAAGTCAGCAGCTTGAGTTGCTGG
Source organism: Tanacetum coccineum (assembly GCA_026074375.1). Classification (NCBI taxonomy): domain Eukaryota; kingdom Viridiplantae; phylum Streptophyta; class Magnoliopsida; order Asterales; family Asteraceae; genus Tanacetum; species Tanacetum coccineum. The sequence continues at coordinate 36,259 of BQNB010048748.1, forward strand.
ATAACTACTTTTGTAAAATTTGTTTGAAAATGCTAAAAAAATCCATAATTTATAAAACTGTACAAAAATCTTCCTAAAACATGTACATTGTTGTGAAAAGAAATTTTCAAAAAGGGTTGTTTAAAGTGATTAAAACGAGCTCACAAGTAGACCTATTTTTCTAGGCAAATTTAGGGTTTTATTATACTAAGTTTAGAACAACTTTCAACACAAAAAATCTATAAAGGTGATATGAGATAATGCTTAATAAGTTACATATATGTAAAGTAAGTTAAATGAGATTCTTACAAGAATTGGTGGTGATTAGAAAGTCAAGAAGTGCACAAGAACTTAACCCGGAAGCTAGAAAACCCTAATTTTAAGTACCAAAACCTTAGTTCTTGTATAAACCCTTAAACAAGATCTTGAAAACCCTTGTTTGAGCCTTGTTTTCTTCCGATATTAGTGAGAGATGGGTGAGTGTTTTTTGTGTTTAAATGAGTAATGAATTAACTAGCAAGAAGAGTCTTCTCTTATAACTTATTTAGGGTAAGGTCAAAAGTATCTTTGAAAGCATCTCCTTTTGTAACCTCTAATGTGGATTGAGTGTGCATAGGGAGGGGGAAGATCCCTTGATCCGTCCAAATGAAAGACAAGGGGGGAGACACTAGGTGAAAGGACTTGGCTTAGATTGCTTGTTCTTGGTTTAGATTAAGCATGTATAAGGATGTGTAGTTAGTTCGTCAAGAGGTAAGGTTGTTAGATTCTTGGATTCTTCAATCGCCGTGACTTTCGCGCGCCATTTTGGATGTAATGCCCTAAGAAATTTCCTAACACAATTCTTGCTAGAAAAACCTTCATCAAGTGCTTTTAGACTAGTAATAATAGTGTTAAATTTAGCAAAGGCATTATCTATTGATTCCTCTTCCGGAATCGTGAATTGTTCATATTGTTGAACAAGAAGATCTATTTTGTTAGCTTTGACTTGATTATTACCTTGATGAGTGATTAATAAAGTATCCCAAATTTCTTTTGCGGTTTGACACATAAAAATTCTTTCGTATTCTTTACGTGGCAAAGCATTATAAATTACCATTTTAGCTTCATTATTTTTTGCAAGTTTCTTTTTAAGATCATCGTTTTGTTTATGAAAAGGTACAACTTCATCCTTTTTAGTTTCGGGATTATTTTGAATAGGAGGAAAATCACCATCGGTAATAACATGCCAAAGGTCTAGATCTTTTGATTTCACATAAGTTTCGAATCTATTTTTCCAATAAATAAATCCATCACTTTCAAATAGTGGTGGTCTTTGCATAGATTGCCCTTCTAAATATTTTTCCGATTCCATAGATCGATTCAAGTTTTAAAATACAATTTATTTTAAAAATCTTGTTTAGCGTGGCTCTTGATACCAATTGTGGAAAACTAGAAGGGGGGTTGAATAGTTTACCGCTTTTTAACTTAAGGTTTTAAAGTGTTTGTAAAAATTCTAGATTCGAATTTATGTGAATTCAATACTTGCACAATATGAACGATATGCTTATCTACACAATTGATATGATAGTATGAGGAAATAATGTAAGACAAGAGATAAGAGTAAGAACAATCAAACCACAACGCGAGGATTTATAGTGGTTCGGTAACGAAGCACCTCTTCGCCCTACTCCACTCCCCGAGCACCTAACTCGAGAGTTTTCTTCACTATGTCAACAAGCTCCCTTATGGCGGAGAAAACCGTACACAACGTTGCTTACACCGATTTACGACACAAAGCTAAATGTCGAGTTCTAATCTTAGCTAGAACCAATCTATCACAACACGACTTCACTACTTGTTCACAACTTCACAACTTCACAACTTCTTCACAACTTCACAACTTCAAGACTTCACTTCACCACACTATTTATATCACAACTATCTAACACTACTTGGTAAGATCACCACGATCTAACTATACTTACAAAGATCGCCAAGATCTAACTACTACACACATATACAAGATATACAAATGATGAAAGTATTCCTCTCTTGCACTTGAGAAATTAAGCTTGGATCACTTGAAAACAAAGCTTTATGATTAAATGATCAAAGGTTTTTAGAGATGATATGTGGGCTATTTTGAGCAGAAAGAATGAGTGCAAAAGATGAGAAAATTGTGAGGAAAAGTCCAGTATTTATAGGACAAACTGGGGGGAGCGTCTACCTAGGGCCGGTCCCCTTAAATAGGTGGGTGGTCCCCTTAATTTTAAGGGGGCTGGCCGTGTATTTAAGGGGGCCGCCCTAGACTGGGCTTCCCTACTTTGTCTTTTGTGTAGGGGGGATTTTCTGAAACTTTTCTAGCCGTTTTAGGTCCGAAAATTTGAATTTTAAAATGTTTATTTTGAATAAAACATTTCTTTTAATTGTAGAAAATGTTTTGTAATGTTTTAAAAATGTTTACAACATTTTATAAAAGTGTGAGGTTGAATAAAAATTTCCTTTGATCATAAAATGCATTAAGCATTTATTTATTCATACATTTAAGTGATGTATTTGTTGAAATGAGAATTTACTACTAATTACTTGTTTACGTTTAATTTTACGTTGAACGTTTTTATATTTTGTGATTATCAAAACGTAAAGATGTGAAAAAATATTAGTAATGTTTTTAGGCATTATATTTTATCAACAGTTTTACAAGGCAAAAGCACGGTGTTGGCTTTCCCCTTTGGGGTGGCCGGTTTCTAGAAGGACAAATGGGAGGAAAAAATATTTTTGAAGTGTAAAAATACTAGTGTTAATAATACCTCAAAGGTGGTGAGGGTATTGAGTTGTTGTGCATGCATGCATGTAATATAATGCAAGTATGAAAGACTTACATAAAATTTATAAAATCGTATGCAAATGACTTATAGATCATGTTGATGAGAATAATAATTCACTCAGTTTGAAGTGAATTCACTTAAGAGAGACTATAAATTCTCGTCGCTATTTGATACTTAAAACATCACACACACCCTAATTATTTAATAATATTATTATTGTTCACTCAAATTAAAAATTAATTTATGTAATACTATAGCAACTGTGAGTTAAAAGAATATGGTGAATATAAAATATAAATAATTTTACAAATTTTAATGTGGTAACTTTGTTTATGAATGGGTTACAGGCAAGGTTATAAATAGCGTGAGGCGTGGCGTGGTGGCATGGCTAAGCCTTACGCCTTTGCGAGCCACGGCGAGTCATGACGGCACAAAATATGAAAATATTTATAAATTTATATATTTATATCATATTACAAATTTATTAAGTTTACAAAAAGTGTCATACATAAGAAATAAAGTCAAGAAACTATCTTTGCATGTAATCTTTTTCATTTCTATATAAAAATACGATTTTTATCGAAATTGAATTCAAAAAAGCTTCCACGCATCACGTTTTATTGCGTCTTATCATGTTTTTTCACTCATCATCTCACGTCAAGCCTTAAGCTCAAGCTTTGGTCTATTGCGTGGCGTGAAAGTCACGTTTCACGCCTTTGTGAGGCATTTACGACGCCATGACGCGCCTTTTAGAACCATACTTACGGCACATATAAACACTAATATTAGTACATTTTGACTAATGTCAAAATTTCCTATGTGCAAACGCTCCAAAACTAGTATATACGTAGTAATATATATACTTGCTATGTTTCAAAATAAGTGTTATATTTTAACTTTATAAAATTTACTTTGATATTAAATATTATTGGTTGTGTTATATAATAATTGATTAAAATTATAACAATAAAATACATTTAAAACTCAATGCATTCATATATTTTGCATCAAGTATTATATAAAAAAATATATCTAAAGTCAAAATTAAAAAAGAAAAACTTTAAAAACTCAAAACATGACATTAATCTAATCTTAAAATTAAAATTTGTAGTATAAAGTTAGTCATTGAGGACTAACTTTGTAAATGATTGATAACCCCAAGAATTATTTTTGTAAATTGTTCTTGGAATTTTTTACGGAATTAGTCATTGGGTTAGCATTCCATTGCAAAGTTAGTCATTAAGGATTAACTTTGCAACGGACCGTTAACCTCAAAGCCTATTTTCGTAAATTTTGTGATGAAGTTTGTGTAAAAATACACATTTCCCCAATACTGCTCTATGTTTATATAGTTGTAACGAGTATGGATGGGCCTGCTGGATTGGTATTTGGGCCGGCTGGGGCTGCATTTGGGCCGGCTGAATTGGCACAGAAGACACCAAATTAGCTTGAGGGTGTGTCATGTATGATACGGGCTTAGCAGGTGATGGACAATAGTGTCCAAGTCCAGACTAAAGATAAACATAACCCAAATTGTTGGGCTGGGCCGAGTATAGGGGTATAGGGTGTGAAATGGATTCGGCCATGTTGGACTGTTGGAAGTTAACAAAGCACATGTTGGGTGTAAATGGATATGATCTATTAAAGTAGCTTGATAATGAAACATTATATTGATTGGTAACACCTTGAGACGTGTGAACAACAGGTAGACCAATTGTGTTATTATAACTTGTCATGATGTGCGCTTAGAAGAAAAGTAATACGACAACAATTAAGCATGCAATATGAAAAGGAAATAATGCAAGCAAATGATAGCAGCAGCAGGCAAGCAAAGACAGAAAAAAATGCAACGGCAGATTTAAGGATTTAAGGGCGTGTATTTTTTTTGAAGTGTTTAAGGTTGGCTCTGATTACCATATTAGAATATGATAATTCACCATTGAAGGCTAATTGATTTGCTTATTGACTCTTGACTTTTATTGTTGAACGTTGACTTGATTTATACAAGGTTAATATCATTGTCATGTAAGAAAATACGTTTAGAGTTAGTTGATGTAACTGCACCAAATTAGGGATAGTTTAATTGTGCATCAAGAAAGACACAAAGGATTTACAATATACAAATAGATGGAAATGGTGCACATATAAACAAAACTTAATTGTAATGCAAATACGTACATGCAGGGACAGAGTCAGGATCAAATATGATTGGGTGCACATTTTTTTTGAACCGTAATATAATAGAGTTAAAAAATAAATTAAAACGAAGACTTCATTAAGAGTAAAAACACATTTTGATAGACCAGGTGCATTTAAGAAGTGTTTGGGAAAAATCAATGTTTTTTTTTTAAATTAACACTATATCGAAAAATTCCATAGGTGTTTCGGACACCTACGGGACACCCTCTCGCTCTGTCCCTACGTAGATGCATGTCTAGATAAACATCTTAATATTTTCTTCTTATCATAAGGTGATATATCTTATATAGTAATAGGTACGTAATATACAAGTAACAAGCAGAAATTACACGCGCGTTGCTGCGGGCGTTAATTTTTCGCGCGTTGTTGCGAGGCTTTTTTTTGTTTGGGTTTATTTTTTCGGTCTCAATTTTAATAGTTTTTTTTTCTCATATTAAATGATAATCGCGCGTTACTGCAGCGCATTTTTTCTTTCTTATTGTATTTTGTGCGGATTTATTTTTTCGGTCTCATAACATTTTTTTTTGACCCAGGCCGATAGAAAGTTGTAAATAGTTAAAAATAAAAGCACGTCTCGTAAATTTTTTTTCCTTCTTATTTTTAGCGAAAGAAGTGGGGGTGGGAGGGATTATAAACTTTTTTTTTTGGGCCGATGAAAAGTAACCATGCGGAAAAAAGAGAAAAAAAGTTGGGCTAGATGTTGGACTAAACTTAAAAAAAAAAATACTTGGGCCGGGCCAAAGTAGAGCAAAAAAAAAATGTGGGCTAGATGTTGAACTAAACTTAAAAAAAAAAAAATACTTGGGCCGGGCCAAATGAGCCCAAGGCCCAAGTCAAAAACTTGACTACTGTAGATGAACAATGGTCAAATGTTTGCTCTATGAGATATAGAGTAATATGAGACATGCGACATATTTATGTTTCTTATAGTCGAAGTATTAGCAAACAGAATGGCCGATGAGTACGTAAGTAGCCTAGCATTTTGTCAGGTGGCACATCATACAAAGGGTTATGTAAAGAAGATGTAGATTAAGGAGTGTTTGTTCTTGTATATGTACACTAGTTTTAATTCCCGTGCACGCACGGGGCTTGTACATTATATTTTTTTTAATATATATATTTTTTATTATTTTTGTTTTATAAGTTATGAAAGTTTAAGG
>BQNB010048749.1:0-42402 GCA_026074375.1 Tanacetum coccineum
TATTTCTTTGAACAATTGCTGATATGGAATACTGTTTCCATCTTCTCAAACCACCTTATCAACCTAACAACTCCTTCCGTTCCCTTAAAGTTGCGTGGTTGACACTTCATGAAGTCTTGGTATGTACATGTGACAACCGTGATTTGAGCAGATTAGTTTATACCTTTAGAAATGGCTAAGTGTCCATTTTGTATGTTTCTTGCGTGCTATGTGTTCTATATGTATGTTGAAGTGGGTTACTTATGTGCATGATGTCATTTTATAGGTAAATGATTATCTTATTTTGTGTGCATATGAGTTTGGTGTTAAGTATTCCATTTGTTCACGTGTGGTGATAGTGGAAATGAAAGACGTGTAACATGCATTGCTATGTCAATTCTTGGTTTTTAAGAGTTAAGCAATTATAAGAAGTGTAAGTTATTGGAAAGAAAGCATGTGAGTGAAATATAGAAGTTTGTAGCAAACTTTCTAAAAATAGAAAGTGGTTTGGTGAAATGAAAGTTATATTTAGAAAGTTTAGTAAGTAGCGTTTAAGTAAAAAGGTTTAATCAAACTAGCTTAGGTTTTTATAAAAACTTAAGGTAATATAAGTAATAATGTAATTATTAAATTTAAAAAAATATAGGTATTAGGGCCGATCGGCCTTGGGTAAAAAAATGGACTTTAATTATCTAAAACAATTTATGTTGGGCTAGGACTAGTTTAGGCCTTAAGGTAAAAGCCCTAAACCTAAATTTTAGTCCATTATCCCACCCTAAGCCCCTAAAACGACATAATGCATCCCCTAAAACTCTTTGTGTCGATTTCCCATCCCTAAGAACAAGGAACCAAGAATCTTGATCAAGAGCTAGCCAAGAATTGATGTTAGGACCTAGTAATCAAGGTAAGTGTGTTAAATCCTAGTTAATTAATGTATTCATGTAACTCTAATTATGATGGATCTAGGGTTTTAATTAAAATATAGAATGTTTATGATATATTATGATTGTAGTATGCTTAGGATTGAATTAGATGCTTATGCATGCTTGTGGTTTGGTTAGATTTGCGTTAAAACTGGATTTAGGGTTGAGCAGAATTTTAGGTCGTGTTCAACGACTGTTTTCTAGATGATAAAAACATTTATTGATATGTTTCTTGAGCCTATGAATAAGCCAAAAGAGTCTACTTTCTAGAAAATCCGGCCTCGAAAATTTTTAAGGTCGGAAAGTCATTCAAATGTTGGTTGCACTATAAGTTGTCAGATCAGTAAATACGGGTCAGATTTAGGTCATGTTTGTGAGGGTAAAACCTATACTTAAAATGTAATTAGGCTTATCCCTTATACAGTAGTTAAGTTCCATATGTATATAGATAATCTTGTGAAAATTAGCCTTTGAAAGCATGTCTAAGTATGGTATTTAGAGTGATACATTTTGGTGTGCAATCAGATCCGAATTAGAACAGTCTTGAAGTTTGATTTTATTTGAGGTAGTTATACATGTAAGTAATTCTTGAGAATCACAAGGTAGTTAATATACTCATTAATGAACATGGGTGATTTTTGATATAATTTATGAAGGTCATTAAGTAAGGGTTTTTGGTACGTAAAGAGACACTAAAATTCTGCAATTCTGTGTTAATTGTAAGTGGCTAGTGTAAAGTGTTAATAAGATGGTTAAGGTTGGGCATGGTGTCGGGGTGACCCATGATGGTTAACTAAACCCTTAGACATCCATCATATGTGTGTTACATGGACTAGAGCTTTTATCTTGGTTGCATGTAACCGTGTTTATTTATTTGTATAGTTACGTGTTGAGATTTGGAAGCTACGTTTGAGCATTCAGGTGAGTTTCATAGCCCCTCTTTTCTTATGATTTATTGGGGTGGAAATGATGCAAATGGATTTGAAATGTTTTTAAATTACTGTGATTATGTGTCTTTATTTTGAAAGTGTATGGACTTTACTTGGCTATTGTATTTACATGCTAAATGCTTATGTGTATTTGGATCGGGGGTAATGTTCCTACCCATTTGTTGTGATATCGGGATCGAGGGTAACGTTCCTACCCATTTGTTGTGATATCAGGATCGAGGATAACGTTCCTACCCATGTGAAGTGATGGTTTTAATGGATCGGGGGTAATGTTCCTACCTAAGTGTTGATACTTGTTGGATCGAGGGACACGTTCTGTTCCCATGCTCGTTATGGTTACATTTGCATGTTAGCTTGTATGATAGTACAGTAATTGTCCTGCCATGTTTTCATTTATCACAGTAATTGTTTATAAGCTTTGATTTTCGTGTCTTAAACCTATGTCTCTCACCAACTTTATGTTGACGTTTTAAGCATTATTTTCAGGTAATCATTTTGAGGATGTTGAAGTTAGGAAGAGTGGCTAGTAAGACCGTAGGCTTGCATGCGGAGTCATTCTCCTAGAGATTTTATTTATGTCATTTGAATTGTTTGATAATTGGTTGTTATGTGATTGTTTAGACTTTTGGAGTATGTTTCCTTGTGGTATGACTTTGCTATCGTAATGCAAGACTCCTTTATCTTGTGTTAGATATTGTCATGACACATTGTGTCTCATTTGTTTATCTATTTCATTTAGTTCTCTCTATTGTTGACACCATTGTGTTGTGATGATATCCATGATGTTACGCCTCATGTTTCTGCCTAGGCGGGGTGTGACAGATTGGTATCAAAGCCTTTGGTTATAGAAAAGTAGGTGGTTAAGCCTAGACTATAACCTAGGGGTCCTTCATATAGATGCCTTTAGAGCTTAAGTGTTTAATGCTATAACTGCTATGCTTCCCCGCTATATTGCATAGCTTATATTTTCCTATTTTGTTAAGTTTTCATTTAGTTATTTTGTCTATCATTAACTGATATGATATATATATTACTTTCTTAAGTATATTAGCTATGTTTTTCCCCCACCCGTAAGAAGTCTCGTTGGGGAACCGTTTTCCCAACTGGACTTAAGCGTTATAAGGAGCCTCTTGTGGAACCGAAGGAGATAGGATAGTTGATCGTTTGTCGGATGCGCGTAATAGGGCTGGACCCGCGGAGTCGGGTGATTCTTGCGGAGGCAAAGTCAAACCCAAGCGAGGCCCAGCATAAGTTTATCCCGTCCTTTACCTCGTCATGTTGTTATTGATTATTTCTTTCAGATATTTCGTATTTTGGAAGTCGTTGCGAGACCTTCGTTCCTTTATGTCGTTTTGACTTTATTTTGATATAGGTAAGTAGTTGTTTGATGGAGCATCCTTTATGTGTTAAGTTAGAGTGGTTTAAGAGGTGCAATGTGGTATATGTGCTTATATGTGAATTATGATTGATATGGGTAATCTTGGAAGTAAGTACACGTGTGAAAGGAGACACTTATAATTATGGTGGCCAACATAATTATAAAGGCATCACACACGTAGACTTGTGACCATGATTGCATTTATTTGTGTTTGGTTGTAAGATGGTAGTGTAAATGTTTTTTATTGATATGTGTATTCATGATAAGGATGGTAGTATGGGTAGAGAATTATTCTCTTACCCTAATTGGAGGATATGTTAAGCTGAGTTGTATAGATAGTAAGTTTCCCTGCTATCTAGTATTTGCGGATACCTAGTATTGCTATTATAGAGGTTGCTTGTTTGCTCGGTTGTTTGTTTGGATTTCCTAAGTCTAAGCTTAGCATCCCTTCATCGTACTTTGTTAGTAAGGATACCCGATTTTTCCTATTCGACGTTTCGATGTATATTGGTTGTTCGGAATCTGCTCTTTCAGATATAGGCGCGTTTTGTTAGTTCTTTCGTTGCATTGATTACTCGTATGAGTATCAAAGGTTTCTTTTAAGCACTAATTGTTCCTAACATATTAGTGTGGATCATTTCTCCCTTCTTTGTATATCCCTTGGTGTTCGTAACCCGTTGGCGACGTGTTAGTATCGATGTTTTTAGGTTTGCTCTGTTGATCGTTATTTTGGATAAGACCTTACGTTTCATTTGGGTGGTAAACATCTTGCAAGAGTTTTCTTGTACGAGTTCGTTTGATTTTATTTTGAGTATATGGTTCCTGGTATTTTCTTTCGTTTTCAAACAATAGAATTGTGTTAGAGTCTGTACGGTGTTTTACGATCCCTTTTGGTATTATGGTGTCTTTTGTTTGAGTAACATATTTCATAATTGATGTCTAATTATAAAAGTCCTTTTGAAGTATTGTGTTAGTGTTTGAGAAAAACTGTGTTTAAAATGATCCTTGTAAATAGAATATGTTTAAATGGTCTATGCAAATAGGATATGAAAATTGTTGAGTGGTTAAATAAAATTTATTTTATTATAAAAAGCTGGTTTAAAGTGATCATATGGGGTAGAACGATACACCATTAGATAACCATCTCTATAATTTTTTGTGACAACCAGAATGAATTTTTCAAAGATTACATTTAAGACAATTTTATTATTTTTTATGATTGATTTTTTATACTTAAAGTGACTTTCAATCGATTTTTATAAAAACATTATTTAATTTGGTCTTTCGAGTAAAGTCGATAATTGGTATAAGAATTTTCGTCTTTAGTATTGATTTTTTTATGTGTTCATTTGTCGTGGTACGCTTGTTGGTTTTCTTTCGTTGCGTTTTCACTCGGTGCATATACGTATTTTTTTAAAGGATTCTTATGTCATTTGACCCGCGTCTACTTGCATATGTGGAATCTCCTATATGCATTCTAGCCTTTGACTTGATATTCGTTTGTTATCCTATTTGATTGTTGTAACCCTTGGAGTTCGTTGATATCGTTGAATCGTGAAAGCTTTGATGTGATTGTGGGAATGGACTGGTTGTCCAAGAGGAAGTTTGTGATAGTATGTATCTGAGAAGGTGGTTAGAATTTTCATTGGAAGGTGATGAGATACTTTGGGTTCATTGGTGAACGTACTCAAGGAGTCGTGAAAACCTTAATGAACACAAAGGTAGATGAACCAAAATTGAGTGATATTTCCGTCGTACGAGATTTATTGATGTGTTTCCGAAAGATTTGTCGATGACCACCACGACGACAAGTTGATTTCCGCATAGATTTGGTTCATGGAGTGACAGGCTGTTGCAGTCTCCATATCGTCTAACACCCTGGAATGCAAGCGAATTGTCTGAACAACTTCGATAAGTTGAAGACAAGGGTTTCATTCGACACCAGTCATTTTCGTGAGAGCAATAGTGTCGTTTGTTAAGAAGAGAAGCATGGGGTTCATTTGAAGTTAGTGTTGGAAGTACTGAGGAAGGAGAAGTTGTATGCTAAGGTTACTAGTGTGAGGCAGTGAAGAATTGGGAAGTAACTACGACATTATCCGAGATATGATTATCTTAGGATTGCAGGTTACTTACCTTCGTTTCATCGCAAACTTTTCTAAGATTGTTAAACCCCTTACTTCCCTAACTGAGAGGAATCAGAAGTATGAGTGGGGCACAGAACGAGAAGAGGCTTTCTAGACCTTGAAGAATGATTTGTGTGACGCTTCGATAAATCAAATGTAGTGGTTGATGCGTTGAGTAGAAAGGGAGAGTGAAACTAAGACGAGTAAGAGCAATGTTCATGACTATCCAGTCAAATGTTAAGGACAAGATATTGGCTACTCCAAGTGAGACGTCCAAGGTAGAGAACGCGCCAGCAGAAATGCTGCGTGACCTGGACCAACAAATGGAAAAGAGGGCAGATGATGGTTAGTACTTTATGGATTAAATTGTATAGTGAGTATGAGTATGAAATTCGCTACCATCCAGGAAGGAACGAGTGAAACCTAGACGTGTTCGAGCGATGGCTATGACCATTCAGTATGGAGTAAGAGGAATGATATTGGAAGCCCAAAGTGAGGCGTTCAAGCAAGAGAACGTACTCGCAGAAAGGCTACATGGTTTAGATCAACAGATGGAAAGGAAAGAAGACGAGAGTTTGTATTTTATGGATCGTATTTAGGTTCCATTGGTAGGAAGTGAAATGGATGAGGCCCATGCATCAAGGTAGTTGGTACATCCGGGAGCGGATAAGACGTACTATAACCTTGGAGACATGTATTGGTGGCCATGAATAGAGAAGGATATAGCTATCTATGTTAGCAAATTTCGGACTTGTTTAAGAGATGAAGGCTGCAATGTCAAAGACTTTTGGCTTGCTGCAACAGCCTGAGATACTTGCATGAAAATGAGATAGAATCACTGATTCGCGGCTTTGTATATATATAAAATAACACAAATGCAAATCTCAAAATGCACCTTAACCAACGGCAAAAGGTCAAAATCTACACAAAGAGATTAATATATAAGAAATCGAATTATTAAAAAGATTCCGGAAGAGATATTCCTGGGTCGTATGTCCCAACGAGGCTGCAATTGAAGGTAATCTGGTTTGATCCATGAGATTGATGTGGAGAATATGTAGATATGATGGAAACACTGATATAATTACAACTAAAAACTCAATTAAATTAAAACCTAATTTAATCTACGGGGAAACAGTATAGGAATGGGGATCTTAAAAACTACGGGAAACAAAAATTAGTTATAGGGAATTCCTAAAATTAAATTTATATAAAATACGGGAACAGATTTCGTATCGGAAACCTAATTACTAAAAGTTAAGAAAAATAAATGCTAAATTAAATTAAAAATCAAAAATTACAATTCTATTAACTTAATGATGAAAAATAAAGAAAACTAGAACTAAAACGGAGGTCGTTTGAATGTAAAACGGAAAAGAAAACGAGTATAAAAAGCACGGGTATATAAACGGGACTAAGACTGAATTTCTATGAAAAGTAAAGCCGACACTAAATTTTAATTTTTTCCTAGAACTATGACAAAGAAACTGTTATAAATAGAAAAATTTTTTTTTTATTAATTTTCTGATTTTTTATGAATTTTATCTAGATTAATAAATAATTTAAAACTAAGAAAATAGAAAAAGACAAAAATAAAAGTTATAAAAAATTCTGAAAAAATAAAATTAATTATAGAAAAGTTAACAATTCTAAAAAATATAAAAATGCCCAAGTTACTGTTTTATATTAAAGTAATTAAACTAATTAAAACTTAACTAATTTAATTAATAAATTAAATAAACTAAACTAAAGTTAACCTTTGGGACTAACTAGGTAAAGGACAGGACTAACGAAGCTAAGGCATACTAACAGTGGGGACTAACAATTATAAACTATAAAAGACAAAAATTACCTAAACAGTCCCTGAGGTTGGACCCGATTTACAAAGCAAGTCCAAACAGCTATTATCAAATAGCTATAAGCAAGTTGTTAAGGGGCTCAAGGGAGTATTTTTTGTAAAAGCACTTATGCTTTTTACTCACTAAATAAGCTAGAAACTTAAGGTTTTGGACTGACAGAAAGGTAATAAGCGTATAGCTTAATTATTTCTTTCTTATTGGGATTAAGCTGCCAGATAAGCTGACAAACTATGGGGGACAGATTATATAGCGCCAGGGTACCCTATGATAAGCTTTGGTCACCTAATAAGCCTATGTAAGCTGGAATTTAAATAAGCTAGGTTGACAGATTATTATAAAAACAGAAAAATGGATACTTAAGGCCTAAATTAAGCTAACCTAGAAAGGGAGATAAGCTATAAGATTTTGGGGACTTATAGGGCAACTAATAAGCTATAAATAAAAGCTAAAATATCTAGGAGCTTAATACAAAATAAGCTAAATAAGGGAGGCTGAATGGTGGTGTCTAGCACCAGGGGAGCAGGGATTGGCAAGGGGGCTTATTTTGGCTTATTGAAATAAGCACATTGGTGCTTTTTACCTAAAACCAACCATAAACAGATTAAAAAGGGAGGCAAATGAGCTTATTTTCAAAGTTTGAGCCATTAGGGTTAAGAAAAAGTTGCTGATTTTGTGGCTTGAAATTAAGGGTTCACAAAGAAATGACATTTAGGTACTTTGACTTGGCTTGGTCAATTTGGTTATGACAGAGCAAGAGGCTCTTGAAAGGGGCTAGTTTATGACTAAATAAGCACACTAAAGGTGTGCTTAAGCTGTCTACACAGCTTAAGTGGTTTAGCACACTTTGTGGCTTATAAAACTTTGACAGAAAGCAAAGGACCCTTAAAAACTTATTTTTACACTAAAAATTGTGATTTAAATGGTCTAATAAACTCCACACACTCAGCCAAAGTTGGCTGAGTGTTTGTGACCCATACCAAACCAAATTTGACCCATTTTAAGACTAAACCAAACACCCCCTTATTTTATAAAAAGGTTTTTTTTATCTTTTTTAGTGAAGTATAGGCTTAAAGACTTGATTACAAGCACACTTTAACAACTTTTATACAATTTTAAACAGGTTTAAACAGATAACATCAAACTTTAAATTTCGACAATGGGAATATCACAAGCACTTTTTAACTTTTATTAAAACTGAAAATATTACAACATAAAACTTTAAAATGAACTGAATTACACTAAATGCTTAAAAGAAAGACTTGAAATTAAAATTAAACTAAAAACATGGTAAAAAATGGTGTGTTCTTCGGCTTGCTCTTTTTTTTCTTTTATAGCAGCTCAAAGCCTTCTCTTGGTCTTTGGTTGTGTTTGCTGTGAGAGTACAAAGCTTCCCAAGCAATCCTAGCCCTCCATTCCTTTTGTACACCATCTCACCATTAAAGGGGTGCGGGTTTTTGTGTATTGTCAACAGGGAAGGGTTATAGGGGTAATGGGGAGGTGGGAAATGAGCTGGGAGATGTACTAGGGGTGGTGGTATTGGCTATAAACCGTGGGAGAGGGGGGTATAAGGTTGGCGGGAAATGGGGAAGGGGTACAGTTATGGTTCGCAGGTTTAAAAGAAAAGAATGGGGAAGAGGCAAAACTGGCCCTCCATCTTTCTTTCTATTTCATTTCATTTAAGCCGAAAAAACAGTTATAAATAAGTTTAGAAAGTGACACTTTTGGTCCCCGCGTTTTATAACAAAAGAGAAATAAAGAAGTTTTAGGAAATTGCAAATCCAGCCCTTGTCTTTAAACATAATAAAAGAATTGCCATTTGGCAGTTTTAGTCCCTTCTTATTTAAGCTCTTTTTCTTTATAAATACTTTTGAAAATTACACAACAAGTCCCTTTGGTTTTGTAAAAAAAAGGTTAAATGGGCTGGGTTTTTGTGCTTTGGGCTTGTATTGGCCCCACTGGGTTTGGGTTTTAGGGAACAATAGGTAAAGTGTTTGGTTATTGGGCTTTTTCAAGCTCAATTACGGTTTTGAAGTGGGTTTTGTGTGTACTAATGGCTGAGATCGCTGTCAAATGGGCTAGGATTGGGCCTTCAAAGTCTTCACAGTCTTTGTCAATTGCACACACAATTGGGCTGTTGAAATTGATTGCAGGGCCCATTTGGTCTTCACAGTCTTCATCATTTATACTATTGGGCTTTCCGGACCATCAGATGGGTTAAGGATTGCATCCAATAAGTATTTCTTCAGTTCCGCTCCAGGTTTGACTGACTGATTCGCTCAAGTATTGACTCTGATTTGGCATTTTTGGCTTTGGCCTGATCTTGCACAGTTCATTTCCTTTCCATGCTCAGTTTTGTCATTTTGGCTGGTTTTCTGTCTTTTTGTTGATATACACTTCCTGCCACAAATACAATGCAGAGACAAAACATATATTTGGCAGTTTTTGTCTGTTTTTTTGGTCATTTTAAGATAGTTTTTTAGAGGTAAAAGTTATGTTGTATTTATGCACTTATCAAATCCCCCAAACTTAGGTATTGTGTGTCCTCACGCTATAGTTTGAAGTTAAACATGTAAGCCCCTTTTTCACCATTTTTGATTTAACTCTAATACAATATTATTTTTGGATTTTCTCATTTTTTAACAAGTTTGACTTTCTTTATTTATTATCACTGGGATCATAGAATGAGAAGCGTCCGTAGAGTGATCTACGAATTCCTTAGGATAAATCATCGTCTCGATTTTTACAGTTCCAAGCTAAGTATATTATACAAGATTCATTGTTGATATATGTCTATATGTTAAGCCCTCCATACTTATGACTTGTGAGTTTTCAACTCCATCATGGGATATACGTTTTGAATGTGTGTACTCAATTTTAATTTAACCATAGGCAAACTTATTTATAGTCATAATTCAAGATGATCATGACTCAAAGCAACAACTTATTAAGACCCTTGTATTTTTTGCTTTTTTATTTTTTTATTTTTTTTCTTTTTTTTTTTTTTTCTTCTAATTTTTATATTTTTTTTTTCTTGTTTTTTTGTTTTTTTTTTTTTTTTTTTTTTATTCTTTTTTTTTTATTTTCAATTTTTTTTTTTTTTTTTATTTTTATTTTTAATTTTTATTCTTTTCTTTTTTTATATCTCTATTTCGAGATTTAAAACTTTAGAACTTTTTGCAATATTTTCAACTCATAATCATTAAGTTCTTTAAAGCTTAGGAATGCTGTTGCTTAGTTTGAACCCCTACCTCGTGGTTACGGAGTAGGATATCACAACAAACGACGGGCTGTTCTTAGTTTGAAAAACACCACCCGTAGATAGGTAGTGGGAAATAACTTCAACACCTTATTCCTTAATTTGTGCTAAGGATTGGTGTCTATGTTTGTCCCTCAATAGACCTTTCTTCAAGTGAGATATCACGACTCACCAAATCCCTAGAAGGTAAAGATGTATTTGTTTGAACCCCACCTCGTTGATAGCGGTGTGGGATATCACGTACATTCTTTTACTTGCTCCATTATATAACTGCATGCTTCATTGCAAAATTTCAATATTCATGCATTTTTGCATTCACATTTCATCATGCTTCTTTGGCATTTTTCTTTTAAATCACTACAATAATCTCGCTTTGAAAACTCAGGTTACAAATTTGAGCGCTTTTTCTGAATATCATCTATTGACTTAGTTGAATTAAATTGAGTACGTATGGATTTAGGTGGATTAGATTTCACGGGAGAGAAAAGCACTAGTTACTCGTATAAGTTTTTAGAAGAACTTGGTTAGCACTTAAAATAATTATAATTTAAATATTTCATTTCTCGTTTCTTCTCCTTATTAAATTCAAAGCTAATAGGATCGTGAAAGCTGGCCTAAAGGAACTAGCTTGGATCAAACACGCCCGATCAAGTCATAAAAATTATTCTTTTCTACCAAAAGAAAAGCAAAACTGCGACAAAACACTTATTATATTTTTGGAAAAATTTTTCAATTTTTTCATTTTTTGGTTATTCTTGGTGGTAAAAACGGGTTTCGTGGTAACAAATGCTCGCAGGACAATCAAATCCGAAGTATAAACCCCCCAAACTAGAACTAAACATCGTCCTCGTTGTTTTTGAAGGGTTTTACATTATCTATGGGCCATTTATGCAGGTATGCCAAAAGATAAAAAAACGTTAGTCGATAAGATTAGGATATCGGATTCCCAAATGAAGCTGAGGATGTGAAACTCTTGATGAATGACAAAACTGAGAGTCTTCACAATCCGGGCAATCCTGGACAATAAACAATTACTACAACATGGATATACACGGGTATGGAATAGATCAAGCTATCTCACAAATAAAACACACCTTATTTATATCACAACTACGGGAATAGCAATGGGTTGCCTCCCACGAAGCGCTTGTTTAGGGTCGCGATGCCTTGACCCATCACAAGGATTTATTGATACTGGGGAAAGTTTGGAGATCTGGAACTACAAGTGTGGTACGTTCCCTCAAAAGTAGTGCTTGACGCGATGCCATTCACTTTGACATTTGGACCGTTGGATTGAGAAAGCTTCAACAGTTGCCGTACGGAAATACTCTAGTGATGGTGAAAGGGCCATTCCAAACGGGATTTTAGGTTTGCTCGAGAAATCTTTAAATCTGGAATTAAAGAGGAGGAACTCGATCACAATGTTGAAAAAACACGGTTTTGATCTTGAGTCATGGAGACCTCTTTGTTTTGGCCTTGTAGATCATAGTGTTCTCATAGGCTTGATCACGAACTTCAATTAAGTTCATTGAGTTGAACTTTCGGTGATCACCCGTAATTACAGGATCGAAGTTTTGCTGCTTTTAAGGCCCAATAGGCTTCTGTGCTCAGCTCGATCGGAAGGATGGCTTGCTTTCCATACACAAGCTTGTAAGGTGTACAACCGATGGGTGTTTTGTAAGATGTGCTGGAGGGGCCCATAGTGCATCAATCTAGTTTGTCCGACCAGGAGGCACGGTTTTCACTATGGTCCTTTCATGGATCTTTTCAAGCCACGATTTGATACTTCCACTTGCCCACTTGTTTTGTGGGTGATAAAGCGTGGAGAGACGTGAGTAACTCCATATTTTCTGCATGACCTTTGCAAACTGGTCATTAACAAAAATGGGTTCGCGAATCACTTATGTTGCACGGGGCACCAAATTGGCGAAGAGAGATTTCAGAAATTTGCAAAATACTCGGGCATCGTTGGTGGGAGTGCTTTTCGCTTCA
The DNA here is from genome assembly GCA_026074375.1 of Tanacetum coccineum. Lineage (NCBI taxonomy): Eukaryota > Viridiplantae > Streptophyta > Magnoliopsida > Asterales > Asteraceae > Tanacetum > Tanacetum coccineum. The sequence continues at coordinate 12,461 of BQNB010048749.1, forward strand.
ACCCATTTTGGCAATTATGTCGAATGCCATCGAGAATATACTTGTTCCCTCGTGAAGACGGGAACGGGCGCCCATAAAGTCGAAGCCCCACAAATGTCAAAGATTGCTAAACTTGGATGGAGTTCTTGAGGCATCTCAACACGTTGTGAAGTTTTTCATTGAAGCTTGGCAACGAGTACACAGTTTTTCGTTGACAAAACTCAGTGGGAATCACATTTATAGATGGTGGGACAGATAGCAAAACCGAGTCAAAGATCTTTTGCTGTAGGTTTGCACCCATGATGTCCCCCGGTGGGTCCATGTGGCAAGCTTGAGAGAATCTCAAGAGCTTCATTGAGTGCACACATCGCCTGATCACTTGATCGCCAAAATTTGAAACAAGAAGGGGTCGTCCAGTAATAGTGGGTTTAATCTTTGAAAAACTTTTTTTCTGATGGGTTGTCATGCCCTTCTCAATGAATCTACCGCGTGGTAATTTGCAAAGTCGGGCAAACCACCGGGGTTCTAGGAATCTCCACGACAAGGTCACCATATTTAACGTCTCAAGAGGAAACTTTCATTTATCTCTTTGGATCATTGAGTTTTCATACGGGTTTTCAATTCTGGACAGATGTTCGGCTGCGAGGTTTCGGCTCTTTAGTATTACAATAACTTGAAGTAAATTCTTGGTGGTGGTGAACACATCGGAGCAATCTCGCCTTGGCATCCTTTTTGCAAAGAGATACTTAAGGGCGTAATGGTGTATGCACTATGCTTTTGTTCATGATGAGGTAGGACCTGAATTTCTCAAAGCATACAATTTGGCAAGTAATTCTTTTTCTAGTGTAGTCGTAGTTCGTTTGTGCATCAATCAGGGTCCTACTAGCCATAGTGGATATGGCCGAAAAAGGTTTTCATGACGTTGCCAAATCTGCAACTATGGCGGAAATCGCTTTGCATGACATATGCTCAAATGGAAAGGTCCCAGTTGGAAGAAATCAAGATTGGGAGCTTCCGTAAGTCTATTTTTCAATGTTTGGGAAAGCTCGAATGCAAGTCATCGGAAAAGATGAAAAATGGAGTTTTCTTCTCAAGGAGATGGTCATTGGTCGGGATATTTTTTGAGAAATACTGAATGAACCGCCGGTAAAAAGCCGGCATGACCGAGAAAACTACTAATTCCTTTCGCGGTGGTGGGATGAGGTAAAATTTTGCAATGACATCGATTTTGGCTTTGTCAAACTCAACCCTTTTTAGAAATCTTATGGCCCGAGGACCATATGCCCTCTTTGGACTTAAAATGGCTCTTCTCCAGTTAAGGCTTAAGTTGGTGTCTTCACACCTTTGTAGCATGTGGTCTAAACCGGGCAGGCATTTTTGGAAAGAATTCCTAAGGACCAGAGAAGTCGTCATAAAGGTCTTCCATCGTCTTCTCAACCATGTCATGAAAGATTGCTAACATACTTCGTTGAAACGTGCCTGGAGCATTGACATATGCCGAAAGGCATGCGACGGTAGGCAAACGTTCCGTATGGGCAAGTAAAAGTAGTCTTTTCTTGATCACGGGGGTCAATGGGGATTTGGAAATAACCGGAGAAACCATCGAGGAAACAGTAGTATTCATTCCCCGCTAATCTCTCAAGCATTTGGTCCACTGAAACGGTAGAGGGAAGAAAAAAAAAAAAAACAAAAGATGGTCTTTGCGGGTGGCTTTCATTTAACTTGATGATTAGTAATGCACACCGCCATCAGGTAACCAAAGAGTGGAATCAAACTCATTTTCCTCGTTCACTACCACAGTTATTCCTCCCTTCTTTGGTACACAATGTACCGGGCTAACCCAGGGACTGTCGGACGATAGGGTAAATCAATCAGCTTCTGAGAAGTTTTTCAACCTCACTTTTTAATAACATCGTGGATTCTTTGGAATTTACTCTTTTTGATGTTGGACGCTGGTGCATTAGTCATCTTCCATAAGGAATCTTGGGGGTACAAAATTTCAGGGTTGTAATACCTGAATGTCAGAAAGTTTCCAAGGAGAGCTCGCTTGTGGGACTTTAGCACCTTACGAGAGCGGGATTTTACCTCAACATCCAACTCTTTAGCATTAATGCGGGCACTTGTTTGTCGCCCTTCAAAATGCATACTCGAGGATGGGGAGGCAGTTCCTTGAGTTCTACCTCGGGAGGTTCATGTATAGGAAGGTTCAAATGGTTTTAGCTTTACAGAGTTTGAGCTCTTTCTACCTCAGGCATATATGGTTATGGATTTGAGAGTGGGGTGGTGGGTCACTGTTCAAAATTGCATCTAAGAAAGCAGATGTCCCCTCAGGAGATAGTAGAATGGATTAATATGTCTGGACTAATCACGGCTCATCATTTTTTTTTTTTTTAATTCTGCTTAGACCAAGGAAAGACGTCGGCTCTTACGAGAAGCAGGAATTCTATATCCCACAAATGGGAGTTAGGGTAGGAGAAGAAGTAGCAAAACACTTTGGATCTTAATACGGTGTGGAATTTCTCTCGCGTTTTATATCAGTGAACAAGAACTTCTGTTGGAGTATTCCTCACAAGACCATATCAATGTCGGTCAATCTTGTTTGCCGTCATTTAGTGAGTGGTATCATTGGCCCAGTATCTCAGAAGTCTGATCCAAATTGTATAAGTGATGGCTTCACTTACATATTCTAAGAGTTAATTCAACCCTTGGTGCACATCTATCAAAACTAAAAAAGCACGGACTGGTCTTTAAGAAGCACTCCGAGAATTAAAGGGGACTCCGGGGTCTGGCTCAAAATCTACTACCACAAGTCGGCTGGAAAGAGAAAATTACACCAACTTTAAAGGAGATGTCTTTTGCAATTCCCATTTGTTTAGAAATTGATCGATCCGCAAGTTCGAGTGTCATGCAAGTTGGAGTAAGATCAGGAAGTGAAAGCTTTTCCCAGACTGAAAATGGCATTAGATTAATGCTAGCACCGAGATCGGCTAATGCTAGTTTCATCCTTCCCTGGAAATCACAAGGGAATCAGGAATATTGCCGGGGTCTCCAAGTTTTCTGGGGTAACTTGTCTAGTTTGACCGCGAACAATTGTTTCATTTCTTCGGAAGTTCGAGCTAGTACAGGGTTCTTTGGTAGTCGAGCCACTTCAGTAAGTTTCTTCTGTATTCCCCAAGTAAGGTTCTTAAGTCGAGAGCGAATTTGGCATTAAAACATGAGCATAGTAAAGCTAAGTTCTTCGGGAAAACTCATCTCTTTAGATTTCATAGAATTTGTCGATTTGTTCATTAGCTTGATTACGGCTCTTTTCATTATCACGCCTCGAAGGATATGGAAGAGAAACTGAAGGTTTAGTGTTTGGTACGGGAGCAACAACAGGAGCAACAATGGGCTCAAAAACTGGAGTTGTGATTGGTTCAGGACCTACCGGAGGTTGGACGGGTGCGGTACTTTGTGAGCAAGAAGGGTGCACTTGGTCCTTTGTCACCTCGGGTATTGGTTTTACTACTGAAGAAGTAGGAATTGGAGGTCCTTGATATGCAACACCGCTTCGGGTAGTGATACCCTTTAAGTCTTCTCTAGGGTTAGTAACTGTGTTACCAGGGAGTGTCCCTGACCCTGAAGTAGAAGCGGTATTGGCAGTTACAAACTTAGCCAACATATCAGTCAGATTTGCCATTTGATTATTCAATTTGTTTGTTTCGATTTGCATGCTCTGACCCTGGTTTTGGAGGTTATTTTGCATGTTTCTCATGATAGCATCATTAGCCTTGACGTAGTTGTCAAAATCGTTCTTTGTGACACTGTGTGTCTGAGGAACGGGGGCTTGATAAGCTGGAGACTGATTAACCTGGGGTCTATGAAGTTGATTCTGACTGAAATTGGACTGGTTAAAATTTCCACCTCTGTTTTGGTTGAAATTGCTCTCCCGGTTTTGGTTAAAGTTATTCCCCCGATTGAAATTGTTAGCATTATTAGCTTGAGAGTCTACGGGTGGAAAACCTGGAGGTCTAATATGATTTGCAACCATTTGAGGTCGGAAATTGGAGCTTACTTGGTTGTAATTAGCTGCAGCGGCTTGTGACACATACTCAGAAATGTTGTCCCGATAAACGTTGCCATGAGTGGCTGGACAGTTCTGATGAGAATGGGCACCACCACAAGTAACACAACTTAGCTCAACTGCTTTGACAGGTGCAGGAGCTGGAGCAGAAGCTTGGTTCTTCTTGTCTAAGAGCAATGCTCGGACAATATCCTTAAGTTCAGCAACATCAGATGAAACAGCTTGGGTGGAAGAGTTCGTACTTACCTTGGCAACAACTGCCTTAGCTCGTGTTTGACGAACCTTGGACTTGCTCTCGATGATTTTTAAACATTCGCGAGGCATTTTGTCCAAAAAGTTTCCACCTGCTGCGGAGTTCAATGAATCTTGATCATTAATGTTCAAAGCATTATAGAATGTATCAAGTTGATGCAATTCTGAGAATCCATGGCGTGGACATGCCCTAAGTAGATCATTGAAAACGGTCCCAAAGCCTCATAAACGATTCATCGAACATTTGCTGAAATCTGGTGATACTCATTGCGAAGATTCGTTCAACTGATTGATGAATTTGGATACAAGATCGTCCCCAAGTTTGAATGGATCGAGGGGGTTCTTTTTCTAGCAATTTTCGGGCTGCTCCCTCGATAGAGAATGGGAAAAAGCATAAGCATTAATCGTAGCAATTGGAAACATTGGGACCACTCATTGTGGAGGTGATCTTGTTGAAGTAACGGATATGAGCAATGTGGGGTCTTCTTTTGTCTATGACCGAAGAACTGTTTGTTCTGGAAAAGATTGATTAGCCCATGCCTCAGCTCGAAATTGTTTGCCACATTTTACAGGAATAAGGATTGCGTCCTCGTACCCCTCGGTGGGTGCTTGGAGCAATTGGAGCCATACGTTCGAGTGTCTGCCATTGGCTCTTACGGGAGGATTCTTCTGAATGGGTTAATTTATACGAAGAGGTTTCGATAACAAACTGGCGGTCTTCTGGTGGAGGAGGATGGCTGCCTTCACGGACTGAGATCGAGTGGCATGCACCAACATTGGAAATAAAAAAGAAGTTACACTAATTTTTTTGGATTTTTGGTTTAAAATATATTCACAATCTATTTTAAACGGACAAGAGATAGACAAATTAAGCCAAATAATCGATCTTACTTCCGGTAGCTCTCAGAATGTAATCCGCACAGGTCTGAGCGGGAGGGAGTGGAATTGCGCGAAGTTATTTCTCCTTTTTGGGTCGTATTTCTAGGAACAACCCCTACTATATACCCAATTTATTGTTTGGCAATCAGAATTGAGGTGAGCCGTATTTCGTAAGTGACACAGCAGGCAAGTTTTAAATCTTTGGTTCGATTGGGAACTCAGTAGTTCACCGGAACTTATTGTGATAATACCTCAGTGGAGAATATTATATTTTGGTATTTTACCAATTAGTGAATTTTAATTTTTATGGACAATTTTTTTATATTTTTGATTTTTTTTGTTTTTTAATTATTTATATGATATTACTAATAAAAAGAAAAGAAAAATATTTTTGTGTTTTTAATAATGATTATTAACAATAGACAAAGTTCAGATCAAAGTCGGTAATAAACAATCGTAGCAATTGCCTCACTTGGCAGACGGCGCCAAAATTAATTCGCGGCTTTGTTATATATAAAATAAACACAAAATGCTAATTCTCAACCAAATTGCCTTAACCAAGGCAAAGGTCAAATCTAGACAAATCTCAAAGAGATTAAAATATATATGAATCAATTTATTAAAAATGATTCCGGAAGGAGATATTCAGGGTTCGTATGTCCAACGAGGCTGCTATTGAAGGTATACCTGGTTTGATGGAGAAATTGAATATATGGTGAATATTTAGATATGATGGAAACCTGATATAATTACAACTAAAAATTAATTAAATAAAACCTAATTTAATCTACGGGAAAAAGATATAGGAAATGGGGATCTTAAAAACTACGGGAAACAAAATTAGTTATAGGGAAATCCTAAAATTAAATCTATACTAAAATCGGGTAATAGAATCATGATATCGGAAACCAAATACTATAAATTAAGAAAAATAAATTGCTAAATTAAATTATAAAATCAAAATTAAATTCTAATTAACTTATTTGAAAAAAATATAGGAAACTAGGAACTTAAAACGGAGGTAGTTTGAATGTAATAACGAAAAGTAAACGGTAAAAAGCACTCAGGGGTAAAACGATAGACTGAATTTTATGAAAAATAAAGCCTACACTAAATTTTATATTTTTCCTAGACACTAAATGACAAAAGAAAATTTTATAAAAAAGAAAAATATTTTTTTATTAATTTTCTGATTTTTTATGAATTTATAAAGATTAATAACTAATTAAAACTAAGAAAATAGAAAAAGACAAAAAATAAAAGTTATAAAAATTCTGAAAAAATAAAATTAAATAAAGAAAAAGTTAACAATTCTAAAAATATAAAAATGCCCAAAAGTTACTGTTTAAAATTAAAGTAATTAAACTAATTAAAATTTAACCTAATTTAATTAATTAAATTAAATAAAACTAACTAAAGTTAACTATAGGGACTAACAGGGTAAAGGGACAAGGACTAACGAAGCTAAGGCATACTAACAGTGGGGACTAACAATTATAACTATAAAAGACAAAATTACACAAACAGTCCCTGAAGTGGACCCCGATTACAAAGCAAGTCCAAACAGCTTATTATCAAAAAGCTATAAAAGCAAAGTTGTTAAGGGGCTCAAGGGGAGTCTTTTTTGTAAAAGCACTTATGCTTTTTACTCACTAAATAAGCTAGAAACTTGAGGTTTTGGACTGACAGAAGCTTAATAAGCTTATAAGCTTATTTTTCTTTCTTATTGGGATTTAAGCTGCCAAATAAGCTACAACTATGGGGGACAGATAAATAGGCTAGGGGTACCCTAATGATAAGCTATGGTCACCTAATAAGCCCTAAGATAAGCTGGAATTTAAATAAGCTAGGTTGACAGATTATTATAAAAACAGAAAAATGGATACTTAAGGCCTAAATTAAGCTAACCTAGAAAGGGAGATAAGCTATAAGATTTTGGGGACTTATAGGGCAACTAATAAGCTATAAATAAAAGCTAAAATATCTAGGAGCTTAATACAAAATAAGCTAAATAAGGGAGGCTGAATGGTGGTGTCTAGCACCAGGGGAGGCAAGGCAGTGGCCAAGGGGCTTATTTTGGCTTTGTGAAATAAGCACTCAAGGGCTTTTCACCTAAAACCAACCATAAACAGATTAAAAAGGGAGGCAAATGAGCTTATTTTCAAAGTTTTCAGCCTCATTAGGGTTAGAAAAAGTTGCAGATTTTGTGGCTTGAAATTAAAGGGTTCAATAAAGGAAAGACATTTAGGTATGTGACTTGGCTTGGTCAATTTGGTTATGAACTGTAGCATGTGGCTCTTGACAAGGGGCTAGTTTATGACTCCCCCCCAACCCCCCCCACCCCCCCCCCCCCCCCCCCCCCCAATAAGCACACTAAAGGTGTGCTTAAGCTGTCTACACAGCTTAAGTGGTTTAGCACACTTTGTGGCTTATAAAACTTTGACAGAAAGCAAAGGACCCTTAAAACGTATTTTTTACACTAAAAATTGTGTTTAAATGGTCTATAAAATCAAACACTCAGCAAAGTGGATGAGTGTTTGTGTCCAATTACTCATAACAATTTGACCAACTTTTAAGACTAAACCAAACACACACCCCTTTTATTTTATACATAAGGTTTTTTTTATCTTTTTGTGAAGTCTTAGGCTTAAGACTTGATTTCAAGCACACTTTAACAACTTTTATACAATTTTGAAAGGTTTAAAACAGATAATCATCAAACTTAAATTTCGAATATGGGATATCACAAGCACTTTTTTAACTTTTATTAAAACTGAAAATTATTACAACATAAAACTTTAAAATGAACTGAGTTACACTAAATGCTTAAAAGAATGGACTTGAAATTAGAATAAAAACTAAAAACATGGTATAAAATGGGTGTCGTTGGCTTGCTATTTTTTTTTCTTTTATAGCAGCTCAAAGCCTTCTCTTGGTCTTTGGTTGTGTTTGCTGTGAGAGTACAAAGCTTCCCAAGCAATCCTAGCCCTCCATTCCTTTTGTACACCATCTCACCATTAAAGGGGTGCGGGTTTTTGTGTATTGTCAACAGGGAAGGGAAATGGGGAAGGGGTACAGTTATGGTTCGCAGGTTTAAAAATGGATAAGAATGGGAAGAGGCATACACAACTGGCCCCTCCTTCTTTCTTTACTATTTTCATTTCATTTACTGCGAAAACAGTTATAAATAAGTTTAGAAAGTGACACTTTTGGTCCCCGCGTTTTATAACAAAAGAGAAATAAAGAAGTTTTGGGAAATTGCAAATCCAGCCCTTGCCTTTAAACATAATAAAAGAATTGCCATTTGGCAGTTTTAGTCCCTCTCTTTATTTAGCTCTTTTTCTTTATAAAATACTTTTGAAAATAACACAACAAGTCCCATCTGGTTTTGTATAAAGGTATTGGGCTGGGTTTTGTGTTTTCGGGCTTGTATTGGGCCCACTGGGTTTGGGTTTTGGGCCAATAAGGTACAGTTTGGTTATTGGGCTTGTTTCAAGCCCATTAAGGTTATGAAGTGGGCTTGTGTGTGTACAATGGCTGAGATTGAATGTAACTGGGCTAGAGATTTGGTCTTTCAAAGTCTTCACTGTCTTTGTCAATTGCACACAAATGGGCTGTTGAAATGATTGAGCGGCCATTTGGTCTTCACAGTTTCTTTATTTATACTTTTGGGCTTTCCCGGACCATCAGATGGGTTTAAGATTGCATCCAATAGTATTCTTCGTTCGGCTCGGTTTGATGCTGATTCTTTAGTACTTTAGTCATTACTTTCTTGACTGAAGAGCTGGCGTAATAGTGCTCTGGACTGCGCTGCTTAGGCCTGACTACATTGATGACATCAACATATGGTTTGCCTTTAAGGCATTATCCGTGCATACGCTACTTGTTAGTACCCCTAAACGATTCGGTAAATAACATTGGATCAGTTGAGTTGTTAATACTTTGTTCGTTTATAATGATAAACCCATGCATCAAGGTACTTGGTACATCCGGGAGCGGATAAGAAGTACTATAACCTTGGAGACATGTATTGGTGGCCATGTATAAGGAAGGTTATAGCTATCTATGTTAGCAAATTTCGGACTTGTTTAAGAGGTGAAGGCTGCAATGTCAAAGACTTTTGGCTTACTGCAACAGCCTAAAATACTTGAGCGAAAATGAGATAGCATCATCATGGATTTTATCACTAAATTTCCAAGGTCAAAGTAGTGAGTATGAAATGATTTGGGTGATGGTCGATATACTGACCAAGTTAGCTCATTTTCTAGCTATACAAGAAGATTTCAAGAAGTGAAGTTGGAAAAGATTTATATTGATGAGATAACAGCAAGGAATGGAATTCTGGTGATGATCAACTTAGATTGAGATGGATGATTTACCTCGTGGTTTTGGCAGACGCTGCAGAAAGTGTTAGAGATACGATTAAATTTGAGTACTGCTTAGCATCCTCAAGCGGATGGACAAAGTGAACGTATGATTCAGACTTTGGGAAGATATAATGAGGGCATGTGTTATCAATTTGGTAGTAGTTATCATTTGAGCATTCGGTGTGTTCCGTTTGAAGCTTTGTATGGAAGGAAATGTAGGTCGCCTCTTCTATGGGTAGAGATTGGAGAGAGTAGTTTGACTGGGCCTGATTTAGTACTAGAGACGACATATAAGGTGGTATTGATTAAGGAAAAGCTCAAAGCGGCAAGAGATCATCAAAAGAGCTATGTAGATTTTAGGCATAAGCCGTTAGAGTCTGAGGTGGGAGATCGTGTATTGTTAAAGGTGTCGCCTTGGAAGGGCGTAGTGCATTTTGGAAAGAAGGGTAAGTTAACACCAAGATATGTAGGACCGTTTGAGATCCTTGAAAGGATTGGCCTTGTAGCGTATAGGTTGAGGTTACCTGAGGAGTTAAATAGCATACATGACACCTTTCATGTGTCAAATTTGAAGAAGTGTTTAGGGAATGCTAATTTGCATGTGTTGTTGAATGAAATCAAAATCGACAAGACTTTACATTTTGTTGAGGAACCTGTAGAAATTATGGATCTTGAGATTAAGAGTTTGAAACGTAGTAGAATATCACTTGTGAAAATTTGTTGGAATTCAAAGCGTGGTTATACCCGTACCCGAGGTTTACTTGGGGAACCGAGAATATATGAAGTCTAAGTATCCTCATTTATTTGTTGATCGTGCTGTTGAACCAACTAATTAAATCTCGGGATGAGATTTCCTAAAGGAGGGGATACTGTGACAACCATGTCTTGAGCAGGTTAGTTTATACCTTTAGAAATGGGTAAGTGTCCATTTTGTATGTTTCTTGCGTGCTATGTGTTCTATATGTATGTTGAAGTGGGTTACTTATGTGGATGATGTCATTTTAGAGGTAAATGATCATCTTATTTTGGGGGAATATGAGTTTGGCGTTAAGTATTCCATTTGTTCACGTGTGGTGATAATAAAAATGAAAGACGTGTTGCATGCATTGCTACGTCAATTCTTGATTATTAAGTGTTAGACGTTTATGGGAAATATGGCATTTTAGAAATGAAATAAGTGAAGTGAGTGAAATTTAAAAGTTTGTAGCAAACTTTCTAAAAGTAAAAAGTGAAATGTGAAATGAAAAGTTACTTATGGAAAGTTTAGTAAGTAGCGTTTATGTAAAAAGGTTTAATCAAATTAGCTTAGATTTTTATAAAAACTTAAGGTAATGAAGTTAATAAGTGTAAATAATAAATTAATAAAAAAAAATAATAATAATAAATAAATGTGTTGTTTGGGCCGGTTTTGGTTAAAGAAAAAGAAAAAAAAAGAGTTTAATTAAAACTAGTATTTTAGTTGGATTAGGATTGTAGTTAGGATTTATCTAAAATATTTTGTAGCCTTATAAATACATCAAACTTTGTTCTCCTTCCCCTCTTGTTGGTGTCGTACGTTCCCCCCTTCCCCCTAAGATCAAGGAGTCAAAAATTTTGATCAAGGTTTACAAGAAGATTATGTTTAGGATCAAGTAAAGGTAATGATTTAACCTAGTTTGATTTCTTATTTCATGTAACATAATAATTGACGGATCATTAGGGTTTTAAAAATCTGTAATTAATGGGTTTTAAACATTAAAAATCGTTTTTAGGGTTTAATTAGGGTTTAAATATGAATGATTAGGGTTTATCATGTTAAATTCGTAACTGGAATCTGATCAGAATTTTAGGTCACCTTGTGGGAGTCATAACTCGGTCATACAGATAGCTTTTTATTGATTTTATTGAGCCTACAATTAACTATAGAGAGTCTACTTTCCAACCCCGTTGGTTTCATGAATTAAAAGTGAGTGGAAGTTAGTCAAATAATGGTTACAAGATTCGTTGTCAAAACTGTGTTTTCGGGTCAGAATTAGGTCATGTTTGTGAGGGTGAAACCCTACATAAAAGTGGAAAATTAATTTTATCCCTTCCTACAGTAGTTAAGTTTAATATGTATATAAAGAAACCCCAGAAGGAGAGCTTCTAATTGTTTGTCTAAGTATGGTATTTAGGGTCATACATTGAGGCTTTTTGTGATTTTTCGTAGTGCCGTATTATACATATCCCCATATTGGTAGCGCGAGTTTAGCAAATTAAGTTAATAGGTCAAATGGGTAGAATGGAAAACCCATTTTCGTTTTTAACTGCAGCATCGATACGGCGTATCCAGTAAAATAGATACAGCGTATCGAGGAATTTTTACCTAAACCTTAAAACCAATACAACGTATCAATTCATCTGGATACGGCGTATTGAACTTTTTGAAAAACATAAGCCCTAAAGACCCTATAAGGCATATTGATTCCAACATACGTCATATCTAGTTACCCATATTGATCTAATACTCTGTATTCCCCTATACGCCGTATTGATTTAACCTTATACGGCGTATTGACCATAATCTCCCAATACTTCGTATTGGATACCCTGTGGATACGAAGTATTCACTTAAACCCTTATACGGCGTATTGACTTCCCCGATACGTCGTATTTACCCTCAAAACAGAAAGACAAAATTTTATTAATGTGCATAATTTCGTTTAATGTGCAGATATGGGCTCTTCATCCTAGGAGTTCAAGAGTTATCAGTTCTTAGGTTGAGGGATTAGACGTACAATGATTGCAGATAATTCTGATTTTGAGGAAGAGTAGGGAAGATATATGGTAGAGGGGTATATCGGTAAGGTTTTCGATTTTTGGGGATTGACTTCTAATGGCGTGGGATTGAGTGGTAGGATGGTGATGGAGCACTATGGATGCTCATGGACAGAGTGTGTTTACTAGCCGTGCTGGTACGACTACAGATTTGTGACGAGCTTGATGATACTTGGGCTTGGGTAGCCCCGGGACCAGAGAGGCAGCCTAATGCTATAGCTGGTGCCCTAGAGGTCGCTGAGGGTGCTCCTAATATTGATGAGGGTGCTCAGGCTGTTCCAGCACACGTACAGTCACCCTAGCCACCACCGACAGCTGGACCAGCTAGGACTTTGCCACAGAGGGTGGCTAGACTGGAGGAGGAGGTACATGGGATACGAGAGGCATTGGGCGAGCAGAGAGAAGTATGGGATAGTATTGCCTGTGATTTCTCTTGATTCACTGCATGGATGATTACTAGTCTCTCGCTGATGATGGATAGGAGCGGGATTAGGTATACGAGTCATTCCGACTTCCGGATACCCTACCAGCAGGGCCGAATATTGACATGTTCAATCTGATCCATTGCACAGGGCCCACAAGTTTATAGCGGCACCAAAATTTTATAATTTGTATCGTAGGTATAGGACTATAGGCTCAAGTTTTCTCCTAGTCAAACACAAACTAGTTTTTAACCTATTGTGCTTTTGTATTGTTCAACTATATATAAAACTGAAAGTCCTAATATTATATTCATCGTAAAACGTGGGTTGAAAGCGTCTTTGCGTCTTTGATATCATTTTATCAAAAGCAAATTACTTTTCAACAGGTATGTTCCATTATTCTTCTTTCTTCAATTAATTGTTTATTTATTTTATACTTTTATCCTTTTTTTTGTTACTTATATGAATTTTGTGTCATAAAAACTCTAAGATAGTAACAGTTAAAACACTTGGCCATATAAATTGCTTTGGCCCTTTGATTTCTTTGAGGGACACTTAGACTAAATTAAGGGTTATGACACTCATATGTACCCTTAAGATGCTTGTATGTATCACGTTTTTATTACTTGGGTTATAGTATTATTTGGGGTAAAACGTTACTAGTTATTTAAATATTAAATATAACTTATTTTAATTATTGTATCTATAATTGAATGCAATTTAGAATATAGCAGTAGGCATAATTATTAGTTGAAAATATTAACTGTTAAATTAAACAAGGGAAATGATTTGGATAGCTAAAAAACATGCCTAATATTATGCCTAAACTGTGTGGCAGTATTTTGTATTGCAGCAAAGGGACCCAACTCTTGACCGACCAATAAACTATTTTTACCATAAGTTTTAGTGATTGTTTAACCATGATTTGAGCAGGTTAGTTTATATCTTTAGATACGGCTAAGAGTTCATTTTATGTGATTAGGTGTGGTGCTATGTGATTTTATGTGTGCTAAGTGGGTTAAGTAATGTGCGTAATATCATTTGGAGGTGTGTGGGCATCTCATTTTGTATGTGTTTGTGTTTGGTGATGAGTATTCCATTTGTTCACGTTTAGTGATAATGGAAAGGAATGGCGTATTGCATGCAATGCTACGTCAATAGCTGGATGATTTAGTGATAAGCGTTTATGAGAAATGTGGCATTTTAGAAATGAAATAAGTGAGTGAAATATAGAAGTTTGTAGCAAACTTTCTAAAAATAAAAAGTGGTTTGGTGAAATGAAAGTTATATTTAGAAAGATTAGTAAGTAGCGTTTAAGTAAAAAGGTTTAATCAAATTAGCTTAGGTTTTTATAAAAACTTAAGGAAATGAAGTAAATTAGTTAATTAATAAATTAATAAAAAATATAAAAATATATATATTTATTAGGTGCTGTCCTAGGGGTTTTTTGGGTTTTAAAGAAAAAAAATATTTTTTTTTACTAAGCTTATTTGAGTTGGGCTAGGACTTAAAGGAGATAGATATAAAATCAAACTTGGCCTATAATTTTCCCCTCTTCTTGTTGCTGTACGATTTGAGTTCCCAAAATCCTAAGGAAGACAAAAATTTTGATCAAGAAATCTAGGTGTTAGATCGTGTTAATTCAAGTAAGATCGTTAGGTATGTTCTTCTTCTTTGTTTATTCTTTTTATTCATGTAACATAATTTATGATGGATCTAAGGTTTGCATAAAATACAGAATATTAATGATAATTGATGATTCTAGAATGATTAGGGCTTGATTAGGGTCATGATCATTCAATTGGTTAGGTTAGATTTGCATTAAAAACTTAATTTTGGATGAGCAGAATTTAGGGCTGTGTTCACGAGTGAATATTTCCATGATGGTAATAGTTTTTTAAGTGTTTCTGGACTCTAAACAATAGCTTATTGAATGTACTTTCCAAAAAATCCGGCCTCGAAAGTTTTAAGGTCGGAAAGTCATTCAAATGTTGGTTACACTAAAAGTTGTCAAAACAGTAAATACGGGTCAGATTTAGATCATGCTTAGGAGGGTAAAACCCTAACTTAATTCGAATTAAGCTTAGCCCTTCTACAGTAGTTAAGTTCCATATGTCTATGGATAATCCTGTAAAAATTAGCCTCTGAAAGCATGTCTAAGTATGGTAGTTATGGTGATATATTTTGGTGTGCAATCAGATCCGAATTAGGACAGTTTTGAAGTTTGATTTTATTTGAGGTATTTACACATGTAAGTAATACTTGGGAATCATAAAGTTATTAATATACTCATAAATGAACATGGATGATTTTTGGTATAATTTATGAAGGTCATTAAGTAAGGGTTTTGGGTATGTAAAGATACATTAAAATTCTGCAATTCTAAGTTAATTGTAAGTAGCTAGTGTAAAGTGTTAATAAGATGGTTAAGGTTGGGCATGGTGTCGGGGTGACCCATGATGGTTAACTAAACCCTTAGACATCCATCATATGTGTGTTACATGGACTAGAGATTTTAGCTTGGTCGCGTGTAACCGTGTTTATTTATTTGTATAGTTGCGTGTAGAGATTTGGAAGCTGCATTTGAGTATCCAGATGAGTTTCATAGCCCCTCTTTTCTTATGATTTATTGGAGTGAAAATGATGCAAAGTGTTTGGAAATGTTTTGATTACTGTGATAATGTGTTCTAAAAGATGCATGGACTATACGTGACTATTGTATGTTGTATGCTACATATTTTGTGATGTGATATTGAGAATTGTGAACTAAGTCAGGGGGGATCACCTGCGGGTATCCATGGCTTGTTTAGTGGATGGTACTGTGGCCTAGCGAGCAGGAAGGTTACTTTGAGAGTATCCATGGCTTGGGCTAAGGGGGTAACCACAGGGACCTTGGTACGATATGAGACGTCTTGTAGTCGCTTGCCGGTTATTTGTGTGATTGATTGGATTTGCATGTTAGCCTATATGGTAGTTCATTTATTGTCCTGCAATGTTTTCTTTATTATCACAGTCATTTACAATTGGATTTGATTTTCGTCTCTTAAACCTATGACTCTCACCAACTTTATGTTGACGTTTTTAAGCATCATTTTCAGGTGAGTATCGTGATGATAAGAAGGATGTTAGGGAGAGTGGCTAGAGAGACCTAGGCATTGCTTGTGGAGTTGTCTTTTCTAGTCTTTTCATTTATGGCATTTGTTTTGCTTGATACTTGTTTGTTGGAGATTGTTAGTTTTCGGATTATGTTGTTTCGTGTACGACATTACTTTAGTAATGCAAGACTCCTTTATCTTGTGTTGGGTATTGTCATGACACATAGTGTCCATTTGATCATCTCCTTCATTTAGATTCTTTATAGTAGACACCATTGTGTTGTGATGATATCCATGATGTTACGCCTCGAGTCCGCCTAGGCGGGGTATGACATTCACGATACTCATGTTTAGCTAAATCCTCCTCATTTGTTTCCTTAGGTAGTGACTTAAGTGATTCTATCAATTCATCCAACTTATGGTTTAAGGCGATGGTGTTCTTCATAAGATTTTGGTACACTTGGTCACTTTTCCTATGGGCCTCACTAAAGATATTTGATCCTAAACACGAGGGTTGATCATAAAAATCCATCATAGGTAAAGGCTCATATGGTGCATAGATTTCCCTAAGTGAGGTATTATACGGGTATGGTGATGTAAGTGGGAAGGGTGGTAATTATGGATTCGCATTCCCGATGATAGAGAATGGAATAGTCAATGGAAATTACAAAACAAAGACACAAAGAAAAAGATAGACTACGAGAAAGCTAATTGATAATAAATTAAATTCTCACTTGATAGGAATCAAGTGAGTAGACCTAAGCTAAATAAAATTCAAAGTCTAACTATTCCCCAGCAACGACGCCAAAAACTTGATGTGGGCGTTGTAAACACACCAGGTTTTACAACTCCTAAGGCAAAGTACCTAACCGTTGTAGTGTAGTAAGGTAATACTCGAGGGTTGTTATCGTTCTCTAGGGGAATAGGTTGTGAAGGCTCGAATTAAATGTAACTAAGGTCTAAGGATTGAAAGAAGATTATTTTTGTGTTTTTATATTTTATTAGAAAGCAAGTAAAATCTCGGGTTTTGAAGGGGCTTTGTTTTAAACTAATTATACTACTCCTAATTCTAATAAAACAATTATACTGTGAAGTGTATTTACCTATGATGCACTACTTCTTTCTAGCTATCCAATTCTACTTATTGCTTTGTCACTCTTATGATGTAATGTGTAAGTATTTCCTATTTCATGAACGAGTTACACGAACTCGTCGTCTATGTAATATTCCGTTAAGGCAACGCACAAGTAAGGTAGTATGAAGACTATTACAAGGCCCCTAAAAGTATATTACATGCATTAAAACACTTAAAAGGGATAAACCCTATTAGGGATAAGGTAGTATGAAAACTGTTACCAATGGTATCCTTTCTACACAATCACGTTTCCCTAGACGTCTATGCTAATGTAATAATTTATAGCCATTTTTCTAAAGCCTAGCGCGCACACTCATCAACAAGAAGCAATAGGAGATAAGAATTATAAACTATAATCAATTAAACTCATTGAATTTATCATGCCTTAATGATAAATATAGAAGATCCACAACATCAATAAGAAAACAATAAGATCTAATTAATTAATAACAAGTTTCATGCATTCCTAAATAAATACTAAATGACTTAGCCAAGCATATACTTAAATAAGAACAATCAACAATAAGAATTGAAGACATAATAAAGATATAATCAAGAATCCAAACCACTACAAGATGTTTACGGATGGAATAAAACCCTCTAAGTTGCTGGAGAAACACCTACCCAAATCCTAGAATCAGACTTAGGGTTTGGGGATTGGAAAAAACAAAGTTATAAGGCTCTATTTATAAGAATATTTTGAGTCGGTTCGTTCTGACCTGCCCACCCACGTTAGGATTTTAGCGACGCCGTCGCCACAACCTTTTTTCACCATCTCTTAGATTTTCTCGTCGCGGTCACGTGGTCAGTTGAATCGTCAAAATCCGAGTTCGTATGAAGGAGTTATGATCAAAACAATATCAACTACTTCGCGCGCAAGTTGAATGATCATCTTTATCTAGTGACGCCATCATCCCGTTGAATCTTCTAGGGTTTCTTTAAGTTGGTTAGATCCTGACGCAGTTACCAAATTCCTGACGCCATCGCATTGCAATCCTGACAGCGTCACCCGTATTTCTGACGCCGTCTCCAGCCATTGTGAGCTCTTTTATTCAACAACTTTGGTGTAGAGTTGTAATCTTGTCCGTTTTTTCTCTAAATGAGCCCAAGTCACGTGTATTTCCTTGATGACATCAAATAACGTTACTTTTATGGCATCATTTATCCCATGTAAATAACTTTTGTATAATTATTGCAAAGAATTGTTACTTAATTGTTTGTATTTGAGCCTTGCAGTAATTATGGAGTACTTGGTGAAGATTAGCAAAAAGGAACACATTCTGGAGCTTAAACGAAGACATTTGAAGATTACTGTTTTGACATCCAATACGCCGTATCCATCAAGGAAGATACGGTGTATCTGTGCCTGCACTTCACTAAAGACCATAAAGGAACAAGATCCAATACGCCGTATCCAAAAGAAGACCAATACGCTGTATTCAAGCTATGGAAATAAAATATTCTGGAAGATATCGAACGTGGTCCCTACTCCAAGAAACCCCCGATACGCCGTATTGACCTCAGTCAATACGCCGTATCGACTATATTCCAGACCTTATAAATGGAAAACCTAAAAACGGGTTTTTAGTGTGCTAAATCATATTTTCGATACCTAAACCATAAAAGTCGATTTTCAGAAGAGAATAAGAGCAGAAAAGGTCTTGCAACGTAATTAATTCCATAGGAAACAACTTATAATCTCCTATACTCTTGTAATCGTTCAATTTTTGGTATCATTCGTTATCTCGGTTTGTTTACCTTGGCTAAATTATTACTCTTGTATTGATTATGACGTTTGAAGGATAATACCTTCGGGTATTAGCCATTATTATAAAGATCTGAATGTTTGGTTTGTTTATCCCAATTGCTTAATTTATCGTTGATTGCTTGTTTATGTTTACCAGTTTATACTTGTTTATGTGCTTTTGTATGCGACCTATTATTCAACTGGATCTAGTGATACGGACCAAGTAATATAGATGTCGGGATGGCTCTCCATATAGTTATTTACATCTAGACTAATAGGATCACAAATAATAACCTATCTTTGCCCTTAGATTGTGAGCTTAGTTGGACTGGCAAGTGACCCTTGGGATCAACGAGTACGTTCTCAATTAATTGGTAAAGAGTTAGTTAGTGGACTATTAGTATATGAATTGCCTTTAAGCAGTAAGTGGGTAAAGTCTCTATGAGCTAGGGTTTAACAAGATCACCATTGCTTTAATCCCTAAGATAGATTATAATCAGCAAATAAAGATGCTTTATGCGGATACGTTTAATTGTGATAGAATTCTTCGTATCTAGGTCTTAGGAAGAAGTACCACCTAAGTCTTAAGAATGATATGCCACCTCGAGATAAGTAATCATTGCACTAAATAAAAAACCAACGTTCGGATTAGATTAATAATGGTTAATACAGTTTTCTTATATTTGGCTAGACCGCTCTTATATATTCTGTCAATTTGCTTGCGTGTGTTTTAGTGTCTTAAGTTGATTTTAGTCACCACAAAACCCGTGCCAGTCTCTCAGGCTGAAAACCCCCTTATTCGTTAAATTTAGGATTAACATAGGTTTAGCTTAGAATAGAATTAACTTAGTCTAGATGACCAAAATATTAATAAATTGAAAGATTGTTTCTCGCTCTTAGTGATCGACACCCTACTTACCATGAAACTCCCATCTGACCGGGTACAATGCCCGTTAAAATGTTATTTTTGGTAAAGTCGGCAAAATATAAATTTAAAACCTAAAACATAAATTATAACCACACAATGACACATCAAGTTTTTGGCTCCATTGTCGTGGAGTGAAAATTTAATCTTGATTTTTATTTGATATTTTGGTTTTTAACATTAGATTAGGTCTAACCCTTAGGATTTGTGTACAATTCTGTATATTTGTTTGTTTAATTGTTTATTAGTTTAATTGTTTGTTAGTTTATTTGTTTTATTGTTCCAATACACTGTTCTGGTTGATAACCTGATACGGCGTATCCACTTCCATTGGATACGACGTATCCAAATTTCTTATCCAATACAGCGTATTCGTTCAAAAGATTAATACGGTGTATTTAGATCCATTGAATACGGCGTATTGGTCATCTGATACAGTAACAGAACTGGTTTTTCGCATTCGATTTCCATATATCTATATTTTCTTTCTCCTGAGCCTATCCTACTGATTGTTTATCCCTTGTTTCAGGTAGTGCATGACAAGGAGTTCAACTAAGGAACTATTTACGCCATTCAAGGAACCAGAACGAGAATTTAGATCATCTAGGAACCTTTTCAAGACACTAAGTCTTGACGAATCAAGATCACCTGAATTCAATCTATTTTCTAATTTAGAAGAATATTCCGAGGAAGAAGTTGCAGAAACAATGGCGGAAACCATGGAACAGTACATGAGCAAAACTCGAGCTGACTATGGATCAGGAATTTCTAGGCCTAAAATCGATGACAAAGATAGCTTTGAATTAAAAGGCTAATTTCTCAAGGAACTACGTGACAACACCTTCAGCATTTCAGATCATGAAGGTTCAAACGAACACATTGAGAAAGTCCTTGAGATTGTTGATTTATTCCATATCCCTAATATAACTCAAGACCAAGTGATGCTTAGAGCCTTCCCTATGTCCTTAACTGGATCCACGGGTCATTGGCTAAGAAATAAACCATCTGGTTCAATCACAACTTGGGAAGATCTTAAGACAAAATTTCTAAGCAAAAAAATGCCCACCTGCTCGTATTGTAAAGAAAATGGAGGAGATCAAAAACTTTCAGCAAGAACCAGATGAAACCCTTTATCAAGCATGGGAGCAATTTAAAGAACTCTTGATGAAGTTTCCTCAACACTATTTAACAGAGATGCAGGAGGTAATCTTGTTTTATACCAGATTGGATGTCAAAACTAGACAGATTCTTGATTCAAAAGGTGCAATACCGTCTAAGACTGCTGCCGATGCAAAAGTAGCCATCCAAGAAATGGTTGAATACTCTCAAAAATGGCACAAGGTAACATCTAGGACAAGAAGTACTGAAACTTCTAACGGATTGGCAGCCATACAAGCACAACTTAATAATAATGGAAGAAAAATTAAGAAGGTGAATGAGAAGGTTTATGTTGCTTAAGTAGGATGTGAACAATGTAAAGGGCCCCACTAAACCAAATATTTCTCACTCAAGGAAGAAGGTAAAACCCTCGAAGAAGCTTACTACACTCAATTTGGTGGACCTTTCCAAGGAGGGGGATATAGAGCAGCAGCTCCAGGATTCTACCAGAGGAACAATGCAAATCCTTCATACCAAGAATGAAGGCAATCTATGGAAGAAACCCTGAGCAAGTTTAAGAGTGAATCAGCAAAGAGACATGAAGAAAACTCCAACGTGATTAAATAAAATTGAGCTTCGATAGATGATGCCGTACGAAACCAAGGAGCTTCGATTAAAACTTTAGAGATTCAAATCGGGCAAATAAGCAAGGTACATTGCCTACCTAGCTCTACTGAAGCCAACCCGAAAGATCATGTTAAGTCAATTTTGACCACTGCCGAAGGTCATTCAAACCCGATACGCCGTATTGGATCACCCCAATACGCCGTATCTACCTCACAGAACAAAAGACTAATATTCAAGTCAAGACAGACGACAATCCCGTTTCCAAGTCCTTTGAATGATTACTACTATGAGGAAAAGAAGGGATCATATGGACCGCAATTCTCAGAAGCTTACACATATAGAGCTTCACATATTGATAATTCCATACCCTGAAAGGAGAAAGACCCAGGGAGTTTCACTTTACCTTGCTATATTAATAATGTTTGCTTTGATAATGCCCTTGCTGACTTAGGAACTAGTGTAAGTGTCATGCCTCTCTCAACTTACCTTAACTTAGGTTTAGGTATATTAGCTCACACTAAGTTGATAGTTGAATTAGCATATAGGACTGTGAAATATCCAAAAGGAGTTGCTGAAAACGTACTAGTAGGTATTGGTAAATTTGTTTTCCCTATAGACTTTATAATTCTTGAAATGCCCGAGGATGTCAAAGTGCCATTGATACTTGGAAGACCATTTTTGTCTACCGCCCACGCTAAGATTGATGTATTCAAAAGGAAGATTACTTTGAGGGTTGGGGATGAGAAAATTATTTTCAAAAGTGTTAAACCTGCTAGTAGTTTGATTAAGAGGGTCTACATGTTAAGCTTAAAAGAAGAATGGAACTTGATTTAGAAGCTAGGCTAATGGGAGAGACTTTGGTGTTAAATAGATCATTATACCCTTTATATGGAGACTACATCGAATTGAATGATCTTAATGTACCATTAGAACTTAGGAGAGATCAAGTTGATGATTTTATGCCCACCATTGAGGAAGGTGAGGTAATTGATGCACCCATGGATGATTTAGTCAAAACTAGAAATGATGAATTTGATACTAGAATTAATGATTAACCTGGTTGTTGTGACTACGATAAGAAGATCCGTATTGATTGTGCCCGCAACTTAAAGTTTTCATGCATGATAGGATTTGAATTTATACACGTTAACTTCTTCCCAATATTTTACGTCAATATGATGACCAAAAAGTTTTTTAACTCTATAATGAAAGACAAATTGGAGTATAAAGGGAACAATGTTTTAGGAGCCTTAATGAGTGTGTCTATCTTTGTTGGAACTTTTTATGTTGTAAGAGATTTTGCAATATTAGAAGATATAGATGCTTATCGTGATGAAGGAATGGGTGATGTTATTTTTGGCGAACCATTTTTAAAAGAAATTGGGATTAAAGCAAGACGGTTTGAGGGAATGATTACCATTTATAATGGTAAAGAAGAAGCAACTTACCAAATGGTGCGGTCACATCCGAGGTTTAAACACCACACTAACGAACAATGCAACAAGATTCCACCGTTACTGAAGGTAAGCAAACATGATAAGCTGAATGGAATCTCGCATACGTACCAAACAAAAGCTTAAGGGGTTCTACAAAGAAGTTTTGAATCTAGGACCCGACTTTATCCGAGTTCCGTCAATGGAAGAATGGCTCACACGTGGGCACATTAGCATGCATGAGTTGGAGTAAAAAGAGAAGCTGAAGAAAAGTCTAACTTAAAGACTTCGTTGTAAATAAAAGTGCTTCCCGGGAGACAACCTGGAATGTTATTTAATTTTGTTATCGAGTCTGTCTTCCCAGACTTCAATACGGCGTATCCTCCCCATACCATACGAGTATTGAAGGTTCTGGACTGGTTATCAGTCTTTATTTTTCATGCACTTTAAAAACATTATTTTCAGTTCTGCGAATACGCCGTATTCATCTACTTGATACGCCGTATCCACAGTCTGACCGTATTTAGTTTGTTTTAGTTTAGTTTAAATTAACCATAGATACGAAGATAGGAAGGCACCTGTTTTTCCTATATTATACACAGGACCTCGTGAAGGAAATTTCGACGAATATTGGTGGAGAATTTACAAATCTAGAAATCTTGAACTGTTGGAGTCTTGAAACCTCAAGACGGTTGTTCAACACACGATCTTGCTCATAAACACAAATTGGAGAATCTACCAAGCAAATACCAGGGGAGTTTCTCATTCTAATTCTTTTTAAATTCTCGTATTTAATGTTTTACATATACAACAAGGACGTTGCATAATTCAAGTGGAGGGATGGAATTAGAATGTTTACCTGTCCTAAATTTTCACAATAAAAGGCTTAAATTATGCTTAAATTTAAATTTTTTCAAGCATACTTTTATGAAATTACATGTTACATAACCCGCACACAATAACCCTTAATAGATAGTGTGAGGATTTAACCTTTCCATTTCTAAATGTTTACCCAAATTCCACAAAATATTAGTGTGCCGGTGATGTTGTTGACTTTAGAACTTGGCTTGATATATATATTCGAGACCATAATAATGAGTATTATGGATTTAATTGGAGTAACTTGTTTAAATTGGTAAATCTTAGGATTACAACCAAATCGCCTATACATGTTGTTTATTAACTAACTACACCGGTTAGTTAACCTCCAGTTTAAACCATTCACTTCTCATCATTAGAGTGCTGATCACTCAAAAAACCCGTAGAGCCAT
Organism: Tanacetum coccineum; assembly: GCA_026074375.1. Classification (NCBI taxonomy): domain Eukaryota; kingdom Viridiplantae; phylum Streptophyta; class Magnoliopsida; order Asterales; family Asteraceae; genus Tanacetum; species Tanacetum coccineum. The sequence continues at coordinate 36,550 of BQNB010048749.1, forward strand.
CTAGGATTTACACAAATTATTTGTTTTGTTAAGCCCTTACACCTTACCTTCATGTTAGATTAAGTTTAATTAAGTTGCTAGTGTTAAAGTGTAAAGTCTGTATTTTCTCTCAGTCTTTGTCATTTTCTATCTTTGATTGTGAAATGGTAATTTGCCACATTGCAAATGGGAATGTATACTAGTAGTCAAAGCTCATGTAATTTTACTACATTCACAATTAATGGTGAATCCGAAGAACGAAGAAATTACCGAAGGAATTATTATGATCGTGAAGATGGTGAAACTACACCGAGATTTGAAGTTTAGTTGTAAAAAAAAAGAGAAAGAAAGTTTGAAGATAATTGTTTCGCGAAAGAGCATTACCGAAGGAATTATACGAAGGATCGATTATTCGTTGATACGTCGACAAAAATTAACGATGTAGAGTATTGTACAAAGTGGAAGATTATCGCCACTTACCTTGTAGAGTATGTAAAGTTTTGGGATGATTGGGGAGTTGATCGTTGTGGGAACGCCAGCTTAGGTTGTTGTTTTTGATCTATGATCAAGACATTGTAAATAGTTGTGTCTCTGTCATAATAACGGTCGGGAAAATAAGTGTCTAGCAACTTGTAGTTTAAGCCTTAATCTATTTGTTTCTTGATTTTTATTTAACAATAATTTACTTCCCTCTCACCTAATGATTAACCTCTGGTTTTACGCGAATGAGGAGCCATACGAACATGCATGTCTATTTCGGCGTTCCGGCCATGTATGCATGTCTTGTACCTTGTTGGTTTATGACTTTTGGTGAAAGTTAGAAGGTTCCTACCCTATATCATTCTTCATCCTAACCATTGTTTAAATTTGAACGGGGATGTGATCGAACACTCATGTCTATCCTGGCATTCACGTGGGTGTATGTGTGCTTCAGCATGCTTGTTAGAGTGATATGTATGGTTGAAGATTGTAGATTGATCAAACAGTACGCCTTTTCATACAAAAAAAACCCATATTTGCTTTATAAACTTGTTATCCTTGGCTTTTGTGGTGGGAGATGTGTATTCCTTGCCCCAAGCTTATGATAGAATACTCGTCACGACCGAGAAATTAAGCGAATTAGTTACATGTTACCACATAGATTAGTTGAGTGATTTGAGTGTTTTCATCTTCCTATTTCATGAGGTGTTTGGTTGTGTACTTGTAATAGATCGAATAAATGCTGTAACGGAAAATATCCTTAGGGATACATTTTTGTAAACTTCTAAAGGCTACTTGAGGACAAGTAGGATTCAAGTGGGGGGATATTTGATGACATCAAATAACGTCTATTTTATAGCATCGTTTATCCCACGATTTAACCCATTTTGTATAGTTTTTGCAAAGAATTGTTACTTAATTGTTTATATTTGAGAATTGCAGTAACTATGGAGTAATGGGTGAAACATAGCAAAAGGCGCTCATTCTGGAGCTTAAATGAAGATATTTTTAAGATTACTATTCTGAAGACCAATACACTATATCCATCAAGAAGATACGGCGTATCTATGCCTGCACTCACCAAAGACCACAGAAGATTAAAGAGCAATACGCCATATCCATAGGACTCAATACGCCGTATTCAAGATATGGAATCAATATAATATTCTAGAAGATATCAAACGTGGTCCCTACTCCAAGAAATCCCCAATACACCGTATCTAACCCATTGGATACGCCGTATGGAACCAAATTCCAGACATTATAAATAGAAAACTCAAAAATGTGTTTTAAGTGTGCTAAATCATATTCTCGATACCTAAACCAAAAAAGTCGATTTTCAGAGGAGAAAAAGAGAAGAAGAGGTCGAGCAACGTATTCAATTCCATAGGAGACATCGTGTAATTCCATATACTTTAGTAATCGTTCAGTTTTTGGTATCATTCGTTAACTCGGTTAGTTTACCTTGGCTAAATTATTACTCTTGTATTTATTATGACGTTTGAAGGCTAATACCTTTGGGTATTAGCCATTATTATGAAGATCTAAATGTTTGGTATTTGTTTATATCGATTTCTTGATTTACCATTGTATGCTTGTTTATGTTTATCAATTTATACTTGTTTACGCGCTTTTGTATACGACCTATCATTCAACTGGATCTAGCTAAGTGGACCAAGCGGATCTAGAGTCCGAGATAGCTCTCCTTATATTAATTTATACACCTAGAATAATAGTTACACAAATATTGTCCTTCTAAGTTTGTGTCTAGGATACGCTTCGGGCTTAACTAGTTAATTGGATATTGCCATGTTGTTTATTGGATCGTGCTGACTAGAGGTGGACCTAGATAATTCAAAAATAACGTTCTGATTCCATTGGCTAGTTGGACAAGTGGACTACTAGTGTATAGATTGCCATTAAGCGGTAAGTGGGTAAAGTCTCTATGAGCTAGGGTTTAACAAGATCACCATTGCTTTAATCCCTAAGATAGATTATAATCAGCAAATAAGGATGCTTTATGCGGATGCTTTAATTGGGACAAAATTAACTTGTTTAGGTCTAGGGATGATGTAACGCCTAAGTCTTAAGAATGATATGACTCACTCGAGAGAAGAATCATTGCATAATATACCAAACCAAAGTTCTAATCGGATTTTAATGGTTAATATAGTTTTTTTATATAAGGTTCGATCGCTCTTTTATCTTTTGTTTAATTAGCTTGCGTAGGGGTAAAAAAAAAAAAAAAAAAAAACAAAAAAAAATTAAAAAAAAAAAAACCAAAAAAAAAAAAAAAAAAAAAAAAAAAAAAAAAAAAAAAAAAAAAAAAAAAAAAAAAAAAAAAAAAAAAAAAAAAAAAAAAAAAAAAAAAAAAAAACAGTTTCTTGAATAATAATTACACAAATATTGTCCTTTTAAGTTTGTGTCTAGGATACGCTTTGGGCATAACTAATTAATTGGATATTGCCAATGGTTTATTGATCGTGTTGACTAGCAGGTGACCTAGATAATTCAACAAATAACGTTCTGATTCCATTGGATAGTTGGACAAGTGGACTACTAGTGTATAGATTGCCATTAAGCGGTAGTCTCTCAGGCTGAAAACCCACTTTTTCGATTAGAATTGGAATTTAGACTGACATAGGTTTAACATAGGATTAGAATAGAATTAACATAGATTAGATAACCAAGATAATAATTATATTTAGGATTTAACATCGCTTCTTAGTGATCGACACCTCTACTTATCACGAAGCTACTACCGATCGGGTACACTGCCCGTTAAAGTGTTGTTTTTGGTTTGATCGGAAAAATTAAATTTAAAACTTGAATCATATAAACAACAATCCTACACTACAACACATTAATTGTTTTGTCCACACAGTTCACAATTCATTTTGAATTGAGTTTTGTATTTGTTTTGAAGTGCATTAGGAGGAACCTGTTGAGAGTTCTTGTTTCTGAAGTTAAGATGTTTTGTCTTGCTTAATCTTAATTTTAGGTCATTTAGTCTTTCTAATACAATAGCAAGGTGGAGGATCATCTTCCATTTTCACATTTTTCAACTTACCAGCAGGAGTTGAGTTAGTTTTAGAAACTAAAGAACTTTTGTTGCCTCTAGCAGGAGCTGAGGAAGGTTCATTTATTGTGATACCGTTTAAAGTTTTAGCTTTAAATGTGAATTTGACTTCAAAATTGATTTGATAGTCTTTGGTCCAGAAACAGGTTCAGCACCAGTCAGCTTCTCCAGTGGAGGAAGGGGGGTGCTACAGACTGAAGATTCATTAGCTGAATCATAATCAGTTGCTAAAGAGTCAGAGACAACAACTGAGTGGTCAGTTGTGTTTCTTTATGACTCATTTGAGGATACGTTACCAGTATCATGATTTGATAGAGTAGAATCTTCATCTTCAAATAACTTAGGTTTATTACTACCAGTAATAGATACCTCTGAGTTATTTGCTGAAGACTTTACAAACACTCTTTTGGCCCAGAGCTGAAGGTATCTTCAGTGAGTTGGTCAATTCCCAAGATTTTCTTCTTTTGAGTAGGAATTTGTTCACTGATACACTGATTAACTTTATTAGAACTATTTAGCCATACTTCTATAATAGAAGTTAGCTCTTTCAGTTCATTTCTTAAATTTTGATTCTCTTTGAGAATCTTAGTGTTTACATGCTGCATGGTAAGAAGATCAAGCTTTGCTTGCTTTAATATCAAAACCTGTTCTTTGCATGTATTTAGTTCTTGAACAAGATTTCTATGTTTTGACATGAGATTGTTTCTTTGTTCTTCAACATAGTTTAGATCAATACACAGATAATCTAGAAAGGATTTTCTGTCATCATTATCTTCCATTTCAAGAAAAGTGTGTATCTTCTTCATAGAGATCTTAAATTCATTCACCATTTCTGGCACTTTCTTTGCCAACAGAAACTCTTTCTTCATCAGCAAGAGCCATAAGAGCTTTTACTTTAGTTACATCATTGTCATCAGATGACACTTCTTCATCCCAATCATATGATTCAGCAATTAGACCTTTATTTTTGCCTGAGGATGAATTGAGAGCTGAGGCACTAGAACTGAGGAGGGCTAGTTTAGCTTTAACTTTGTTGTACTTGGCTTTAAAGTCTTTGGTATGCCTCGGTTCAGGTTTGTGTTCAGATGAATGGAGAAGTTTTGGTTGAAAAGGTGACGGATATGAAGGAACTGATGTCTTTGACCAACAGTCTTTTGCAAAATGACTCTTCTTTCCACATTTGTGGCATTCAGTTTGGTCAGTTGCTTTTGCACTTTTGCACTGCTGAACCTTTGAGCACTCTTCTTGAAGAATCTTTTAGACTTAGCTAAAAGTGCTCTTGCTTGATATTCTTCTTCTAGGTCATTTAGGTACTCATGACTTTTTCTTGTGTCCTCTTCATTATCAGGACTATCTTGTAAGTCCTGGACAATAGAGGTAGAGATGAAGCCAGTTGACAAAGGTGTTGTAGAGATAAGAGATTTGCTCTTTTCAGTCTCATAAATACTGTCTATTAAGTTTTCTTCATATCTGAGTTTACCAAATAAAGAAGCAAGCTCAGAATCTTTCACATGGTTTGTGTTTTTGAGACTTTGGCAGAAACTTAAAAACTTATTTGGTAACCCATTTATAAAACCAGTATTTATTTCAAGCTTTGAAAGTTTGATGCCATCATTTACTAACTGATTCATCAAAGCTTTGTATCTGGTGAAAGTTTGTGTTAGTGATTCACCTTCTTTGAATTTGAAGGTGTTATAACACAACTTTAGGTCCATGACCCTACTTTCTTTCACATCAAAGGGGCCCTCATGATACAGTATCAAGTCATCCCAGGTTGATTTAGCTGTTAAGTAGTTTATGATAGAATTCATTTGGTCATGTGGAAGGACATATATGCTGAGAATTTTAAGTCACTGATCTAAGTTAGCAGCCTTTCTCTCATCTACAGTCCATTGTCCTTCTAGCTTCCTTTGACCATCTGTCATGGGGATAAAAGGATCATTTTTGATGATATTTTCAAATTGACGTTCAATACCATGGATGTCACACATGAACCTCTCTTTCCAGTTGGTGAAATTTTCCACCTCTAATACAGGAGCGGCATTTAACTGGCCACCCCTGTATTTAAGAGTCTGTGGTACTTCTACTGCTGCCAATTAAGATGGATCTTGAGTTTAAAAAAATCTTTAAGCCTTTTGATATATCATTTTAAAAGGATTTTATAAATCAGAAGGCTCTGATACCACTTGTTGGTCCCTTGGAATCTGATATAAGGTTTATCAAGTTAAACTAATCACATTCCATGGCAACAAAGTGGGTTATATATATATATATATATATATATATATATATATATATATATATATATATATATA
>BQNB010048750.1:0-12822 GCA_026074375.1 Tanacetum coccineum
AAAAACTACCCACTAGGAGACATTCCTAAACATTGTGGTAATAACGAGTCATTGAGGTCTCATTCTTCAGCTACTATTTGAAGTTAGCTCCTATAAGTTAACGAGTCCCAATCATCCAAAAGGCTGAACGCGCTTCTTCAGTCTCTAAAGAGTGCCTAGAAAGCAGATAGACACTAAAAACTCGTATTTGCAATTCATCGAATATTTTTAGAGTATTGGGTGTCGTAACACAACACCCATGCCAAATCTATATAGCGGTCATTTGGCTTGAGCTAAACCGGTGTCACTGCGCCTCGTCCCCTTTGTGCCAAAGTATACGTCAAAATTTTGGCTTAAGCCAAATGAAGAATCTTGTGTGTTTTTTATACTAAGTATTGTATTGAGTTTGTATTTTAGTTAGGTATATTAGGTCCTAAAAGTGAGGTTTTGCCTTAAGTTACTGGAATGGGGTTTTTGGATATGAACGAAAAAAAATTAAAATAAAAAAATAACGAAATGACACTGAAATGAACGTTTGGCATGAGTTACTAAACCTGATCTATTTTTTTGTGACAAGTTTCATTAATTTCAAGGTCATTCTACCAAATACTCCACTCCCTCCGTCCCAAATTAATAGTCCCTCTTTTCATTTTGGGTTGTTCCAAAATTATTGTCTTTTTTTAAATATAGTTGTGAGTAATGTAGCAAGTTTACCATATTGCCCTCTAATGATACTAGAAATTACAAACTTTATTCTAAGCTTTAATTAATTTCTTAAGGGTAAAACTATCATTCTTCAAAAAAGTAAGAGACAGAATGCAGTAATGATTATATTTTCTTAAATTGTTTGCTTTTTGTCGAGTGACAATTAATTTGGAACAGAGGGAGTAGTTTTAACTTCCATTTCATCGTCGACACACATGTATTACAAAACTTAACCCTCTTCGAATCCATTTGGCCTTCACCATCAACACAGATCAGTTGCACAGTCAAACGCACTTTACCGGTGAACCTAGCCAATATATATTTACAAAGGCCAAATAGAAAAAGGATCATGTCATTGACACATTGACGGCTCATACCAATAAAAAACCTTCTTCCTCAAGTAAAATAACCCTTTTTTTCTCACCCTCGTTTCTCTAAACCCAGTTCAACTTACATAAACGCGGATCAAATTAACAAATCAACACTCCAAGATCTGCGGTCAGTCGGTCACTGGAGTATATAATAAACTCTTTATTTCTTTTCTTAATTTATAGTATTTAGTTTGGGGAAAATCACAAAAATACCCAATTTTACAACCTCACTTTACAAAATACCCAACTTTAGCCAAAATGCCAAAATACCCATAAAAATCGCAAATTTCAACACTTTTGCGAACTTGAGAAAAATTTCTAAAATTTTCGATATTTTTTGAAAATATCGCAATTGTTATGTTTCTTAAAAATATCGAAAATTTGCGATATTTTTAGGAAATATCGCAAGTTATCGATATTTCTGAAAAATATCTCAAATTTTAGATAAAAATATCTAAAATTTTTGATATTTCTGAAAAATATAGCAAATTTTAGATAAAAATATCTAACATTTGCGATTTTTTTCAGAAATATCGCAAATTTTTTATATTTCTGAAAAAAATCAAAAAATATATTTTTATGAAAAATCGCAAACTTGTGGATAAAACTTGCGATATTTTCTGTTTTTTGCGAGATTTTGGATAAAACGTGTTATATTGATTTTTCTTGCTTAATTCGGTGTTTTCACTAAAAAAACTCAAAAATTTTCACAAAACCTCAATTTTGCCATGGAATCCGTCAAAGAAACCGTCAAAATACGTGTATGTAAAGGAGGTGCATGGGAAAGAGTAGATGGTGCGTTGGAGTATATGCCTTTAAATTGTGTAAAACGTACACTAATTTTACCATTGTTGTCATCATATTCATGTTTACTAGAAGCGGTATCCGAGAGGCTAGAAATCGATGCTAATAGTGATTTTATGGTAATTTACAATTCGGATAATGATATTGTAGAGGTATGTGATGATTTGGAAGTCAATGAATTTATGGAATTTGTTGTTAAAAGTATTAGAATTGTTACGTTGTGTATTGTTGAGCCTAGTGTAAATGATAGGCAATCATCAAATTCGGAAAGCAATCAACAAAGCAATTTTATTCATGCTACCCCGTCTGTAAATGTATATCAAACCGAATATCATGCCACACAAATTCACCAAACACAAATTCCTGGTAGTGGTGGTTTTTATCAAAATCTTCCTAGTTATTAACAAATGCATGGATTTTCTGGAAATCCTATGTATGTGCCTAGATTTCCTGGGTATCCTATGCAGGATCCTCAAAGTGATTCAGCTAATCATAAACTTAAACAGGTTGTTGGTTCACCAAAAAACCAAAAGCCTAACGAAAGGGATTTGCTAGATGATGAAAAATTACGGCCTTTCGGAGAAAAGATAATGGGTAGTGTTTTTGGGAAAGTAGAAAGATTATCTGGCGAGGATGAGAGTAGTGAATCTGATGAGGAGGTTAGTGAATCTGATGAGGATGCGGAAACAACACCCGTTGCGAACAAGAATTTTAAGGAGGATAAATTTTGGAATATGCCTCCCCTGCTCAAAATGTACTATAAATGGGATATTTATTCCTTTTAATCTTACTCAAATCCGGCAAATCATAGTTTGGCTTGTCACCTTTCTCCATTCCTATAAATTGCAATTCATCTTCTGTGCAAAAAGTCTCTTGGGCTGCTGCATCTGAAGCATCTATATGTATGGTATCCTTCAACTTCTTTTGTTATATAAGAAAACAATATATTACAAGTAGTTTAGTGATATATATACCTCGGTAGTCTGAAGCATCATTATATATTAAATTCAGTCACGACTAAACAAATAGTTTAGTGATATATACCTCGCTAGTCGTCATGGGTACCGATATGGTCGTAACGGCATCTAAATGTGTATCTTTGGCCGCATCTGAATCATCAAAATGTGTATGTATGGTATCTTTCAACAGCTTTTGTTATATAAGAAAACAATAAAATACAAGTTAAAGACCATTATATATTAAATTCAGTCAACAATTAAACAAATTGTTTAGTGATATATACCTTCGTAGTCGTCATGGGTACCGACATGGTCGTAACCGAGGGCATCGTAGTGGATGCTGGTGGTGGTATGTTGCAACGCAAAAATTTATGTGAATAACATCTCATCGGTGACTTAAGCTTCAACGGAGTGCGTCTGACACGTAATTTGCGCCGGTTAGCCAACGGGAGAGATTTCTGTGCAGTCGACGCCGGTGACGTATGTAGCGGTCCATGTGATGTGTATGACGGTCCCGGTGACATGTAAGTTGGTATGTCTCCATCTGACACGACTCCAAAGTCACGTTCATCACCCTGCAAATCATATAATAGCAAATTGTTAATAAAAAAATTATTATCAAATAATAATCAAAAACAGTAGAAGCATACACAATAATCAGAAATAGTTTTTATGATGCTTGACGATAACCAGAAAATGTCGGATTGTTTAGCAAATAAGTAGTTTTATTTTTTCCTCAGATAGTTAATTTGTTGCAGCTGGAATGAAACTGATCATTAAGTAAATCAAAAGAAAATTTGTATCTATTCAAACATTCGAAACTGATTATTGCCACTTGAAGTCACAAATAGTAGATAATCAGTTCCAAAACAAGTACCCATAAAAAAGAGATTTTATATTATTGTTATAGTAACTATTGCTCTAGATCTTATTCCTTAAACAAGAATATTTACTCATCTCTGCTGTTAGTACTCACTTTCTAATTATCTGCCAACATTACTATGATATATGGAAAGCTACATTCTCGTTGGTTTGGTTCCCTTTGTTTCATATTTATATATGTGCCTCATTGTTAAAAAATTACAGTGTTAAACTTAACACATAATCTAAGAATAGTACTTTGACGTAACTTAGATCTCTAAAAGAGCTCTCAGCTTCTACTTCATGTGCCCAAATCACAATTTCTTTTTAATCCACACTTATCGAATTTATAAATAAATACCTCCAATGCAAGCAATCGAGACTCTAAAGTACCAATAGTACCCTGTAAACTAGACACGGTCTGAGTGAGAGTACTAACACGTGCATCACCCTACAAATCATAAAATAACCAATTATTAATAAAAAATAATATATTACTAATGAACTAGGCTTTACAAATAACATACCTCCAACGCAAGCAATCGAGACTCTAACGTACCAATAGTACCATGTAAACTAGAAACGGTCTCAGTGAGAGTAGCAACAGTGCCCTCCAACTTAGTAACTGTCGTCATCAACTGGTCATACGTAGGGTCATGCAATGATGATTGTGATGAACCTCTCTTCCTTTTCTTCTCACTTATGTCGTCTTTTTCAATCTCGAGTGGCTCACTTACTACCTCACTTTGAACATGTTTACCTTCAAAATACTCCAAAGAGGCCTTCCACCAATCACCCTCGCTCTCGACTTTAGTAGGTGTAAGGATTTCCAATGGTGGGGCTAACTGATCACCGACGAACAAAGTACAACATCTCGACCAACTAAACGGTATTCTCAACTCCCAAGCCAAAGCCCTCGGAATTTTCTCCGTCGGCTTTTTGTGGACAAAACGGTGTGTAGCTGGGATGGCCTCCAATATCCATATCTATAAAATAGTAAAACAACATAAAAACAAAAAAAACATGTATAACAAATAAACATAGTAAAAATTACCATAAAAGCCCAAACAAATCCAGTCATCGTGTATTGAATTTTTTTTCCCTTTCTCGCGCTTGGCATCATGAAGCACCTTGCGTTTATGTAAAGCATCTCTAAGCTGCGAATATGTATATTCCCAAATATACGACCCCCATGGAAAAATATTCCAACAATTTGATAAATGCTCAACCAACTTCAACATATCATCAGAAACATTGTGTGACAATTGGTGGCCCAAGAATCCCTGTTGTAACAACACCAAAAGACATATCCTAACTGCATCATTGTCTTCCAAAGCAAGTGAACGCTTACGCATCTTATCAAAAATATCAATAACATCGCTTAATTTAACCGAAACTTTTGCTTCAATATGAGGGAACATCCTATTCCTTTATGGGCTGTCAGTCAAGTTCTCCACCCACTTTTTCATATACATATTACAACCAAAACGTAAACCGGTTATTAAACAAAACTCTTGGCATCTAAAGTGAATCCGTTTACCTAATACGAGAAATGAGAGCTCGTTTGCTTTGCCATCGACCATACAAGTAAGTAGCGTATGAATCAAAAGTTGGCTATTCTTTTTTAGGCCAACGTCGAGCCAATGTCCAAAACATGTTTTCTCGAATATTTCAACTTGGGTAGGAGTGAGAGCTTCACGTATCTCCTTAACAACATCCATTTTGGCCTTAATCGTTACAGTCGGCTGTTTAAAAAAAAGTGTTAGCAATCATAGTTCATAATCTAAATGCAAAAGAAATATATGCATCAAGAACACTATTATGTCATCTAGCATTCTAGCCTAAAAACATTAACTTCCTAGTTATTCTATATATCTATGTTGTTAACGTAATTTAACAACAATGAATACTAGGTTGCTACAGATATATGCAAGGAAAAACGTTGCATATATACATCCCTATATGGCCCTCTAAAGTCAAAGGGATCACATATATGTGCGACCCAATTAGAGTAACTATCTATACTTTACTTCTACGACCCGCCAAACAATGGAACATGTTATTCTCTGTGATTTTTCATACCAACAGTTAAGCTATCGCACCCAAAAAGCCAAGTGAAAAGTGCCCGTGACCAAGGAATCTATTGCACCCATATTCAATTTCGACCGCACTGTAAGTTTGCTTGATAAATAACATACTTAATGCTTCAAATCAACAACTTCTAGCGCCACTGCCGTTAGTAGAGGTGGGCAAAAAAACCGGTTTTCAAACCGGAACCGGTTTGAACCCGAGGAACCGAACCGGTTCAAAACGGTTTTGACCGAACGGTTCCGGATACCCCCCCCTTTTTTTCCCCCCCCCCCCCCCCCAACCCCCCCCCCCCCCCCCCCCCCCCCCCCCCCCCCCCCCCCCCCCCCCCCCCCCCCCCCCCCCCCCCCACCCCCCCCCCCCCCCCACCCCCCCCCCCACCCCCCCCCCACCCCCCCCCCCCCCACCCCCCCCCCCCCCCCCCCCCCCACCCACCCCCCCCCCCCCCCCACCCCCCCCCCACCCCCCCCCCCCCCCCCCCCCCCCCCCCCCCCCCCCCCCCCCCCCACCCCCCCCCCCCCCCCCCCCCCCCCCCCCCCCCCCCCCCCCCCCCCCCCCCCCCCCCACCCCCCCCCCCCCCCCCCCCCCACCCCCCCCCACCACCCCCCCCCCCTGGTCAAACGGCGGTTGAAACCGGTTCGACCTTTTTGGGTTTAGGCCGGTTTGACTACCGTTTATGGAACGGTTTGTCGAACCGGTATTGGTACCGGTTTGAACCGAATCGATTTTTTTTGGATATAAAAGTGGGTCCCGGGAATGTACTTTATCAGATTTTCTTATCCATATAGATTTTCTTGTGGAATAACTGGATAGAATAGCAGATTTTTTTCTTCATGCTATAATAAGGTTGTTATATTAAACTATTACAACAAACTCTCAATCTTCATACATCTTTCTTATGAACAAAAAAAAAAACATATCACCTCAATGGCCAAGTGAATCCGCTCTGGCTCAGTACTACCGTGTGTTGGTTCATCAAGTGCACTGCAAATCCGTGAAATCGTACAAACAGTCGAAAACCAAGAAGTTTGGAAAGACAACAACATGTGCATTATGACCGACCGGTCATAAATAAAAGCAAATGCAAGTTATGCTTTCATTTCTTTGGGTTTGTTCCAATACGACGTTGAAAGAATCATATTAGTCATCCTATTGTGAAGTACTCAAGGCTCAGCAGAATCAGACCCTGAAGCGGGCAAGCGAGATTGGCCGGATGGGCAAGATTTTTATGTACAATCCGGATGTTCTTCGTGAACAATTTGCGGGTTTGGTGATCAAAGAGGGTTACCATTTAAACCTCTTCGACAACGAACAGACAACGAGTGTGTTCCAGAAACACTATGCACCGTACTCTCATGTAAGTCGTTCTACCCTTAACGTGATGATATGGAAATATGGGTAGCGGCTAAACAAGCAACATTTGATGGCTTTTGCTAACTAAATAATACGGTAACCTAACAACGGCATATGGTCGCTCCTATATTGTCGGTTCTTAATGTGTGTTTACCGCACATTGGATTGAACCTAGTTCTTGCAAATGATGAAGCGGGGTCATTTTCGTTCGAAGAGTTTTCGTATGAAGCACTCCGGTAAAAACTTGTATATATGTTAGAAAAAGTCTTTGTCGTTTATGGTTTGAAAGATAAAATTTTGTCAATTACTTTGGACAATGCCAGCAACAACACATCGGCCATGAATAAACTAAGATTAAAATACAACCCACCAATGGGGGGTAGATTTTATCATAGTCGTTGTGTTGCACACATCATTAACTTGGTTGTGCAAGCTGGTTTAAAGGTCCCCATAGTTAATCAAATGAAAGAGGCTTTCAAACAAATGTTAAAAGATGTTTTCAAATCTGGTGTGAAAAACCGTGAAGGTATATTAAAATTGTCACGATGCAGAAAAATCCTTGTATTCGCCAAATTGGGACATTGATACACGATGAACTCACTTTTGAAATGTTCGAAAAGTGGTTTTGAACAGCAAATAAGTTGCGTCATTTTTCATGACATTTTGGTCAGCAACGAATGTAGAAGGTTTAAAAAATTCCGGTGAAAATATTGGGGATTATTGAATGTTAAAACCCCAACCCCCATTACTTGCGGTGTTTCAAAATGCTACGGTTGTTTTGTCGGGGGTTTACTACCCAACATCTCCATTGGTTTTGCAACAGATTTTTTTCATAAGTTGTAAATTATCTGATTTAGAACTTGACGGGGGGGGGTGTTTGTCAAGTATGTTTACCGATGAGGAGAAAAACTTAGGAAGTATTTGAAAACATGCCACCAATAAATTAACTTGTGCAGCGCTTTAAATCATGTTTTATGTATCGGGGTAGACTTTGATTGAAATATAAGTGGGACTTGGAGTTTGCCGATGGATGGGTTTGAAATGGTCCGTAGCATTACTTTTCATGAATCTTTCCCAAGGATTGTATAATATGTAATATACGAATCTGGTAGTCACCAGGATCAATCAACAACTGCTGAGGGTTCTTCATCCCAAAAGAGTCGTGATCTTTATCTCGTATGGTACACGGTTTAACCCAACATAAACAAAATGAATGCAAGGGGTGATCTATAATGTCCTATGAGTAGATGAGCATTATATCAAAATCAGATTTTGTGTGAGGACTTCTGCCCAGGACTATGAATCTTATGTTGAATGGGGGTTTTGGAAAAACAAGGAAAATCAGTTTTCTGTTCTATCCCGCATGGCCCTGGATATATTAGTGTCCAAAGTTCTTCTGGTGCATCTCTGAATCAGCTTTTCAACAAGGGTAGGGTTTTTGTCAATCCGAAGAACAAGACTAACTGCAGAGTCTTTAGAGATGTGTATGTGTTTAAAGGACCACTTAGACGCTCATGAGCGTAGACAGCACACAACTCCACTTGAACTGCCCTTGGACGTTGAAGAAGGTGTCTTAATGACGACGGGCAAATTGAATGAAGCCACTCAACTAACGATCAAGAAAATTGCGTTAGATGCTAGTAGCGACGGCTCTGTGAGAAACCCATCCGTGATTATATGTTGTGCAGCGGGGCTGAAGATGACGAAAACCAAGATGGAGCTGGAGGGTCTATGTCACACGGACACGGACAATACACATACTACTCGTTTTATTTGTATTTAGTTTATGTTGTATTTCCTATATGTTGTATTTTCATATATGTTTAAAAAATAAACAGCAAAAGTTCTTGTCATCACGACTTCATTTTGTATTTCGTTTATGTAGTATTTCCTATATGTTAAAAAAAAAAAAAAAAAAAAAAAAAAAAAAAAAAAAAAAAAAACCCAAACTGGACAACGGTTTTACAGGTAACCGGAAGCCGAACGTTCCAAATCGGCCAACGGGTCGGCATGAACCGATACCCAAACCCGGTCCAAAACCGGTTCAGGTTCGTGCCGAACTGATTTCGGCTCCTGTTGACTGAAATGGTTCCTGTTTGCTCAAAACGACGATTGTTAATGATTGTGCGCACTCTAGCCTGTTAGCCACAATTTAAAAAAATTAGTTACCAAATATTGATATGACTACGTAGTAGCAATTCTATCAATACCAATATGTGAATACAATTCTTCTAAAACCCCCAATTCGAAAAAACCCAATTCAAATAAAACCCTAATTCGAATTTTTTTTTGAAATAATCACTAATTCAACAGATGAATTTAATTTGTATATGAATAAAACGTACCGACGATGCCTCTTTATCCATGATTTGTTGAAAATTCGCAAAACCCTTACAACACTTTGCGGGTTTCTTCTCGCAAGATTAAAACAATTTTGTTGTGTTTTCGCAAAACCCTTTATCGCAATTTTGTTGTGCAAGTGTGGTGGATTTTTTGCGTAGAGAAAATCGCAGCACAGCAGCAGAGGGTGTCTGTGTTTTTGCGAAGAGAAGATATGTGGTATATATTTGGGCTTTTCAACTGATATAAACAAATATCGACATTTTGCGATATTTTTAAGAAATATCGCAAATAATCGATATTTCTTACAAATATCGCAAAATGACGATATTTGAAAAATATCGATTTTTTTTGAAAAATATCGCAAAATATTTGCGAAAATTTGCGATTTTTTTTATTTCACAAAAGTGTTAAAATTTTCGATTTTTATGGGTATTTTGGCTTTTTGGCTAAAAAGTTGGGTATTTTGTGAAGTGAGGTTGTAAAATTGGGTATTTTTGTGATTTTCACATTTAGTTTGACTTATGCAGCTTTATGATATGAGTGGTGATTTGCACACTTTATTTATTGATTTGCACACTCAAATTATGTGTGTCTTGGCATTTATGCCCCTACACCACTTAGTGGAGTGTGAAATCAAGACACCTATATCAAGGGTATAATAGTCAAGACACAAACATTTTGAGTGTGTAAATAAATTATTAGAGTGTGCAAATCATCACCCGAATGATATTCATTGTTATTATAGCTCTTGTTTACTTTGTCATATACCATACTATCAGCTAAATGGTAAAAAAAGGATCATTAATCTTGAGCAATGTTATAAATAGCGTGAAGCGTGGCGTGACGTGACGGCATGATCAAGCCTCATGCTTTAGCGGTTATGACAAAGCTTTTACGTTTTTAAGGCGTGTCTTAAAGCAACACAAAATATAATATATTTATATATTTATATCATATATTTCATATATATCGAGTTTACAAAATGCGTTGTACATAATAAATTAAGTTAAAAAAACAATTCTTATATGTAATATTATTCATTTAAATAAATTATCGGAGTTGAATCAAAAAACCCGTCACGCCTTACGCATCATCTCACGCTACGCCTAGAGTCGACGTCTTAGTCTATTTCATAACATGGAGCCACAGCTCACGCCTTGACGCCGTCATAACGCGCCTTTTAAAACAATGATCTTAAGCTTATCTTTTTAAAAGGCTCAAAAGTCGATACACTTCATAAAATTTGGACAGGTCAGATGTTCTATATTGATATGCGTCATTCGGTTATATTATATAAACTAGTTCTGGGGTTGTTTCTTTTATTTCCTACTGCCTTTTGTAAATAGTGTCTTACAATCAAATCAAATCACAATTTATATACATTTTCACTTTCAATTCAATCCCTTCTTACAAAAATGAGTAACCAACTCATGAATAATACATTTCTCTCATTTTCATCGTCCGCTAATTCGAGTTTCCTATCACCCGCTACACCATCAACCACCTATTCTATTTCTTCCCAACACCTGATACCGTCATTTGCGCTATATGCAAACCAACAACAATAATTTGCATAATATGCTTCCGAACAACCATATTTCACAAAACGCGCTTTCACGCCACAAAAATTACAGATGAACTAAGATCATTTTAACCAAATGGCTTTATTCTAACTTTAACAACAATGCTCAATTACAACTTTGAAACTCTCGTTAATTCTTCACAACCATCATAAATAATGCCACGACCCAAAACAACATAGCCACCACCATAATCGACACACAACTCACCATCACAAACATTACAAACTGAGTCTTCTCCCGTTAGAAAAAAAGGAAAAAAAAGCAAAATCACGAAACCTCATAAAGAAGAAAACAATCATCCCACGTACGACTAGGAAACGAGAATAAGAAAAACTTTTGGCCAAAACTTACATACAAATATCCGAGGATTCACGAACGGGTACGGATAAAATTCAAAAATATTTTGGCAAAAAGTTCATATTGAAGACAACCGCCATGATCCTTCCAACGTACCAATACGGATACGATCACAGGAAAGTGGACAACATTGACTCGTGATTGCAACAAGTTCGCCGGAATTGTTGCCAAATATGAATGTCTTAGTGGTTTCTTAAAAATCAATGGAAATGGTGTAGTGCTAAAGCCGTTGTTCCCAGAAAACGCGTACATACGGTTGATGACGTTAAAGGACACAACCAGTTATTTCGAAATGATCCGCACCCACATCCTCCCGGAAAGTCAAGGCCTTCCAAGAGTAAAGATCGGACTCTACAACAACGGCGGGATCTTAGTCAAGTGGAGAAGCTTTCAAGGATATGGTCCAAGAAGAGTTGCGACAATAACGTGTGAAAAAATATAATATTATCGCGGCTAAGAAATTCGAGGAATTGATGTATTCGGGAATTGAATTGCGACAAATAGGTTAATAGAACAGTAATAACTCATTCAATTACCATGTACATTCCATTACATTCTTTTATCAGTCAATTACGACTAACCAAACCGACCCTGATAATTTTCTTTCCATTTTCTTTTACATCCCCTTACATTTTTCAATTTCTTTAAAAATATATAATCTAAACTTATTTTCTAAATTCATAGTACATTTCTAAGGAAAATGTTTTTTTTCCAGTTTCTAAATAAATCAAAATAAAAACGTTAAATATATTTTTCTACAAATAAACACACCTTTATAGTTCATTTTAAAATACATCGAAGAAGTATCGGGTTTAAAAATTAATGTTAACAAAAGTAGATTTTTTGGGTTTTGTATATGATGTGCGTGATGAAAATGGGATAAGAAAGTATGTGGCGGGTCAAAGAGTCAGACCCGGCGGGTTAATGAGTCAGACCTGGGTCAACACAAGTATAAAGGCGGGTCAACAGGCAGTCAACTCTGCTGTGAACCGGCTTTTTCTTTTTATGTGAACCTTGTTTTCTAATTTTAACCGATTTAAGCGGACCGACCAGTTTTTGCTTAACTCTTTACTACTCCCTCCGTCTCATATTAAGTGTCCACAATGGAATCTTTTAAGTCTTTTTTCTCAACTTTGACCATAAATATTTTTGTTTGTGTTATATAATATTGAACGAATGGAGTACCTTTTTAATTACTCAACTTTGACCACAATGGAGTACCTTTTTAATTACTCTATATACTATGGAGCAAATGTTTGACCACAAGTTTGACTTGGACTCCCACTTTGGGCCGGCCCAAGTAATTTTTTTTTAGTCCAACATCCAACCCAACTGCTATAGTGTTACAATGCCAAAAGTAAAAAAATTACAAAACGGACCCTCAACTTTTACTCTATATACTATGAAGCAAATGTTTGA